>KV417734.1:10955-82734 GCA_001630335.1 Athelia psychrophila
GGATTGCAGAGTGCAGACTTCAGTCGTACAGCAACGGCAGCATCGCTGTCCCGGCATGGCATCGACTGATCGTCGACGGACGGATGCCGGCGCAGACAGGAACTTTCCGCGTGTTGAGGGGTGCCGAAATCAACGTACATAGTCGTCATATAGGCTCTGCGACGTACTGCATGCACCAATAAGCCCGCAGCACCGGGGCAGAGTCGAAGTAAATGTAGAGTGCATAGGAAGTGACCAGAGTGGCACTGAGCGATAGAGGTCCGAAGGGGCTGCACCGCGATGCACATGCGAGAGAGACTTCTGAGAGCAGCATTAGGGAGATGTTGAGCTGGAAGTTCGAAGTAGCAGCGGACACCCGGAGTAGATGTCCGATCGTGGCCGGATCCCAGCCTATCCCAGCGTATTTGACAGATTGCTGCATTTACCATGGGTGTTATCCAAGCGTTATCCATGCTGAATAGATAACCAAACTGCCTCGTACAATGTTGAAAGTACAGACTCGCTATGTGAACGATTTTTGGATTCCATACGCACGGATATGCTTCGCGCTTGACTCGGTCAAACCCTGGCAGTCATGCGCCTCCAATAGCTCAAACTGATAGGGGTGTTGAGCGGCCGAAATCTCTGTCGTCTGTCACTGCAAAGCATGGGTCGGAAAGATCAGCTAACGTTGTTGACGTTGCAGCACAAGCCAACGTTCGAACTTCGAACGAGGTTGCTGCCAAGTCTTCCCAGCTATTACTCCCGTCCAACGCACGACGCTCATTCATCCAGCCTCATGCTCATCGACCGATAATCTCGAGCACCCCCCATACACACCGTACGACGACGAAACAGACTCCAGAGATCGTATACATTCAAAATATAACTTCATCACAACCAGGGGCACTCGACCAGGATGGTGCTCCTCCTCGCACCGGAAAAACGCCCCAGTACGCCCGTGCCCTCGCCCGCCTTCTTGGAATCTTCAACATCACCCCTACTGCCCTCGCACACCACCGCTCGTGCAGTGAAGCGGAAGCAGGTGCGCAAGTATGTCCTGCTAAACCTCGCGATCGTGGGGGCATTCACCGTGATGTGGTTGGCGTGGAGATGGAACGAGCGGCATGAGCGGGATTGGGGGCCAGAGCCAGGACCTGAGCACAGGAATGGGAGGGGTCGAGGCCCGGGTGGATGGAGGAAAGGGAAGGGGAAAGGGACAGTGGACCGGCTGAGATGGAAGCAAGCGCGAAATGAGCAGCTGCTCCTGTAAGTGTCTTCTTTCTTCGAGATACATTGTAAACACTTGCTAACGGCTGAGCATAGGGCCACGCCAAACGCAGAGTCAGCGATGAACGCTTCCCGCCTGCTATCCGCGCACGCCCACCTCGCAGGCAGCGACGCCGACTACGCCAGCGCCCTCCGCATGCTCGCCTTCTTCCAGCAGTCCTTCTCCGTCCCCACTTCCCACACCACATCCCCATCATCAACAAACGAGGACTCGGAAACCGCGAATTCGCAGATCTACAAAGCCGGCTCGCCCGAATCGCGCGGTGCCATCCTCAACCTATCATCCCAAACGTCCCCAACAGCCTGGGTGGACACCTACTTCCCGCTTCTCAACACGCCCTCCGCCCCACCGCTCATTCAAATATTAGGCGAGAATGGCGAAGTGCTGTGGGAGGCCGCGGGCGAGCGCGACATAGACTGCGGCGGAGACGCCGGCATACCCGCATTTCACGGGCTGAGCAGAGGTGGGGATGTGAGCGGGGAGCTCGTCTTCGCGGGGGAAGCGACGCCGGAAGACTTTTCAAGATTGGAAAGGGAGGGGGTGAGCGTGCAGGGAAAAGTTGTACTCGCGCGATATGGCGGGAATTACAGGGGGATGAAGGTGCGCTCCATTTCCCCTCGAGTCCCTTCGCTCGCTTCTTCCTCTTCCATCTAGCTACGCATTCCGTCTCGAACCCCATCAGCACGTACTAACTATTCATCCACCCCCAGGTCAAAGCCGCTTCAGACGCCAACGCATCCGCCATCATCCTCTTCTCCTCCCCCGCCGAAGATGGCCTCGTCACAGTCGCTGCCGGATACGCGCCCTACCCGCTGGGCCCCGCGCGCAACGCCGGCTCCGTGCAGCGCGGGAGCGTGCAGTACCTCAGCGCGTACCCTGGCGATCCTGGGACGCGGGGGCGGCCGGCCTATGAGGGTGTTACACGCGATTGGGAGTTGGAGGGGGAAACCGAGATTCCGTGGGGGGAGGAAAATCTGGCGGGGATCGTGAGCGTGCCCGTCAGCTGGGCGGATGGGGAGCGGCTGTTGGAGGCAGCCGCTGCGGCGCGGAATGGGACAGGAAGGGTGCGCGTGGTGAACTCGGTGGAGACGAAGATCACGCCGATATGGAACGTGATGGCGACGATACCGGGGCATATCAAGGATGAGGTGGTGGTACTCGGGAATCATCGCGATGGTGAGTTCCTTTTTCCTTTCCTTTCCTCCCCTCCCAACGCATTCTCCCCGTCCCCCACACGTCGCCCCATGTAGAACCGCTCGCTAACGCCTTCTGTGTTCCCCCATATAGCCTGGGTAGCTGGCGCTGGTGACCCCGTCTCTGGCACTGCCTCTACGCACGAAGTCGTACGTGCCTTTGCTGCCCTGCGCGCGAGCGGCTGGACGCCCATGCGCACGCTCATCTTCGCGAGCTGGGACGCGGAGGAGTACTCGCTTGTGGGGAGCACGGAATGGGCTGAGGACTTTGGGGCGTGGATTGGCGGCCGGGTGGTTGCATATTTGAATCTCGGTTCGTGTTTTCTCCTCTGTTCCTTGCCATTTCTTCTCCCCATTTCAGAGCATATCCTGATGTCTTCGCACGCAGATATGTCCGTATCCGGCTCGCAATGGACAGCATGGGGCTCGCCCTCGCTCGCACACCTCATCCGCCGCACAGCGATGGAGATTCCACACCCCATCGACGCAGGGAAGACCCTCTGGGATGCGCGCGCGGACCAGGGCCCTTTCCTGGGTCTCGACTCCAATGTTTCCCTCTCCGCGGACATGCAGGCCCAACCCGCAGATGAGATTGAAGAGGGGACGGGCGTGCTGCCGCTGGGCAGCGGGAGCGACTATACGGCCTTCCTGCAACACTTGGGCGTGGCGAGCGTAGATCAGGGGTTCATACGCACGCCTACGGATGCAGTGTTCCATTACCATTCGTGTTTGGACAATGAAATGTGGCAGGAGACGTACGCCGATCCTGGATTCCATCGCCACGTAAGTTCTCGTTCTTCGTCTTCTGGTTGGTGGAACTTGATGCTGATCCTCCGCGATAGGTCGCCGTCGCGAAACATCACGCCCTAATGGCGCTGCGCCTCGCGGACGCAATCGTTCTTCCCCTGAACACCACGCAATACGCAGTCGAGCTACACTCCTACCTCGACACCGTGGAGGACCTCAGCTCCCCATCTGGCCTCTCCCCCCTCTCCCTCAACCACACCCCCGACTTCTCCCGCCTCCGCGACGCGATCAACCAGCTCGTCGACGCCTCGGAGGATCTTGACGAGGAGAAAGGCGAGGCGGACGCGCACTTCCGCGACCTCCTCCACCAGCTCATACGGCCGCACTCGCGCCGCCAGGACGCATGGCACGCCTTCAAGAATGGGGTCGTCCACTGGTACAAGGTGCTCTCCTGCGTGGGCGGGTGCGGCGAGGAGGCGCGGAAGCATGTGGAGAGGATGGAGCGGGACCAGCTGATGCGGAGGACGGGGTACTGGGCAGATGTGGCGTTCAAGAGCGCGGATGTGGAGGAGGGATTGAGCGCGCACGTCAGTCGCATTCGGGCGCTAGCCCTGCCTCGCCCGGTGAAGGGAGATGGGAACGAGGCCGGGGAGGGCGGTGCTCATCGAGACGGGGAGTGCGATCGCGGTTTGGACTCGGAGCCCGTGCGGAAGCTCATCAGAGCGGCGAAGCGCGTGCGGCGGGCGAATCGCAAGCTCATCGCGTTCGAGCGTGGGTTCATCGATGAAGAGGGGCTGAAGGGGCGGCAGTGGTACAAGCATCTTGGAGTGGCGCCCGGTTACTGGCTTGGTGAGTAATACGTCTTTTCCCGTCTCTTTCGCGGTTTGCTGACATGCGGGCTTCAGGATACGGCGCAACAACGATGCCTGGTGTGACCGAAGCGTTGACATTAGAGAAGAACGTGACGCTGGCAGAGTACGAGGCAGATCGGCTAGCACAGAAGATAGAGAAGATGGTGATTCATCTACGTCCTTAGCTACTTTCATTTGGACTGGATGGATTGTACTGTATGTATCTTGTATTTTTATCATTTGCTTTCGGTGCACATTAGGTTGCTACACCAAAATACTCTACATGAAGCCCTGAATCGATAATTGATTGATTTCTAAACCGTGGATGCAATTGTACTGTAATATGCGCGTCAACCTGTTTCCGCGGCTTTGTGCGGCAGTTCCGCGTCAAAATACCTGCGACCGGACACCGGTGACGGCTTTAAACTTTCCCGAGTTCCTGATTGCTCTCCACCATGTCTCTCCCGACCTCAACTAACGCAATCGTCTTACACAAAGACGCATCTGGCAACAAAGAGGTCTTTCACGATGCAGTAGTTGCATCTATCCCCGTTCCAGCTCTTCAATCTGGTCAAGTACTGGTGAAACTCAGCGCTCTGGCGTTCAATCGACGGGATCTCTGGCTTCGCATGGGGATGTACCCCGGACTCGCCTTCGATAAAGTGATGGGGTCAGATGGTGTCG
The DNA here is from genome assembly GCA_001630335.1 of Athelia psychrophila. Taxonomy (NCBI): domain Eukaryota; kingdom Fungi; phylum Basidiomycota; class Agaricomycetes; order Atheliales; family Atheliaceae; genus Athelia; species Athelia psychrophila. Next base: position 15,701 of record KV417734.1, read on the forward strand.
GTGAGTCTCATTTAGGTTATCAACACAGATACAATGTTAAAATAAGACTGCAGGACAGGTGATCGCTGCCGCTGACCCCAAGGACGAACTGTTGCACAAGCGAGTCTTCTTCCTGCCCATGAAAGGCTGGGAGGACGACCCGGATGCACCAGAAGCCGGCGAGTATGATTATTAACCAACCATGCATGTACTGCTCTCATCCGGATGTCTAGTGCGTTTGCGGTAGTGGGCGGTGTGAAGTTCGCAGAGTACGGGACATTCGCCGAATACGTCGTCGTTGACCGCAACCAAGTCTTACTTGCTCCTGAGTTCATCGATGATCTTCACCTTGCTGCATGGCCCCTGGGAGGTCTCACCGCTTGGAGGTCAGCAAGTTCCAATACCTGTATTCGCACCGCTTCATCTCACTAATAGCTACATTCCGCAGGGCAACGATGGTTAACGGCCGTGGCTCGTCAAGCCAGACCGTACTCGTTACCGGTGCCGGTGGTGGGGTAGCAATCGTCGCCATTCAGCTTTGCATTGCCCAGGGTGCGAACGTCTACGTCACTACTGGTAGCGCCGACAAGATCAAGAAAGCCGTGGACCTCGGCGCGAAGGGCGGGGTGAACTACAAAGACGGTTCGCAGCTTTTCTTCGTGATAATACAGACCGCATATTAATGCTAGAACCCTGAACCACAGCCGACTGGCCCGCACAACTAGCGGACCTCCTAAAGAAAGACGGTATCAAGAAACTCGATGTTGTGATCGACTCAGCTGGTGGTGAACAGTTGATGGCTCAAGTCGGCAAGGTGCTAAAGGCCGGTGGCATCGTCGTCTGTTATGGAATGTGAGTCGGTTTCACTCGCACGATTTCACGAGATGGTAACACCTCGCAGGACCGCTGGGAAGCAGATTAATGTGACCATGCGAGAGGTCATGCGCAACCAACGACTCGTTGGTGAGCTCTCTCCCTTCCTCTCCATCTTGAATAACATAAAGGACTATTCTGAAATGCACCTTCGCCCCAGGCTCCACGATGGGCTCCAAAGCCGACCTGAAAAACGCGACTGCCTTCCTCGAGAAGCACCGTATCATCCCCGCTGTATCGCACGTGCTGTACGGGCTCGACGGTGCGCTCGAAGCTTTTGAGATCATGAAGCAGGGCGAAGGCTTCGGAAAGGTGGTGGTTGATATTAGTGGGGGGAAGGCCAGTCTTTAGCGGATGCGCGGATGTGTATTGTATGATGATTACAAGGCTTTGGAAAGAAATTGTATAACATAACTAAAACCATTCGGTATATCAATCAGCACGGGAGTTGCAAGTGCAAAGCTGCACCAGCGAGCGAGATATGGGACACTAGTCCTCACAATGAACTCGGGGGTCTCACTCGCAGAGCATGCCTACCTCGAATATCATAGCCAGCACCTCGTCGGGTGTGTTCGAAGTGGGAGCGTCCATGTGGTGCAACACGTTATGCCCCTTCTGCATTAGGGCTGGCTGCGCATCCAAGTCTGATATCTGCGAGACATGTTTGCACCTGGCAGTTGTAAAATCCTAGAGATGTTGGACAGCGACAGAAGGCAATATAACCTAACCTCAGTCCCTAGCGCACGACGAATTTGCCTGTACGAAACAGATGTGGGTGCTATAAGCTATTTTATTTGAAAGCTAAGGGTAGGTGATATTCATGGCTTTGAGATGTTTTGGAAGGAGAGCAGAAAACCGACGGTGGTATTTGGAGGCACAGCTGTGTGATCGGATCGTCGCCTTGCGTCATCTGCTTTTTACTTTAACATAGAGACATCCATAAACCACTTTCGCTCCTGTCTAGATGCACCTCTCTCGCTAATCTTCGTCGATCATATGCGTCCTATCAATGTCAGATGGTGTATTCAGGATCATCTGACGATCAGCTCCTCGTGTTCCCTGTCGTGTTCCATCACGGACCGGTACAGCAGCTAGCTGACAGGTATCTCTCTTGAACGAGGATGTTATGTTTGGAGAAGCAGAAGAGGATACAGAAGACCAGAGAACATACCGAAACGTGAAAGTATGTGTGTCGTATATGACTGTGTTCCGGTACTGATCGATTCATAGTCGAAATTTTCGTGTGTACTTGCTTCCCCACAGAAGATGATGTTCACCCGTGCATTCGTACGCCTGTAAGTATACCACCATTTGATGTTCGCGACCAATTTATGCCGCATTTAGTGCGAGAGTAACCCGACTATAGTCGCGATACAGGTTCGCGCACGGCCAGCACAGACCACACACCACCGTGACCGTGGTATATTGTGCGGCTCAAGCGCTTTCTACTTGCTTCGTCTAAATTCCACGGAACAAAACCGCCGCATCCACAGCATCCACAGCAACCACACCTCCAGCACCCTGCGCTTTGTGTCTACACTCTCGCCATCTTTGGGAATGTGGCTACAATGGACCGCGTTGCCACTCCGCTTGTTAACATAAATATAAAGCCCATCGATGATATCGTCCTGATTCCCTAACAAGTATCATCTTCACCTCTCCGCGCCCATACTTCTACCTACATCCCAAGCGAGCGTATGAATCGTCGCCCACGGATCCTCTCGTTTCCTGCAGCAGTCGTTACATTTTTTAAATCACTGAGACGATCATCCGCAACCAATCAATACCCTCGACGCGCCCCGCAAACATCACTGGTAGCCTCGCACATCCAAGTGACAGCCACAGATATGGAGGTTGAATATTCGGACTTCGCGAACAATGGCTTATCGAACTTGAAAGCCACAGCCGACGACGAGCATAGTTTGGACGCCAATGCCACCAGTTTACCGCCTCTTTCAGAACTCCAAACTCGTTCCAAATTGCCTCTATCCATGATCGCATCTCCTATAATGGAGAATTGGGACTCCGCGGCGTTGGCGGTATGTCGTACACTTACACACAACGTCGTTCCTTTCTAATTGACGAAAAGCATTCATCCCGTGAAACAAACACCACACATTCCTGTTCTGAAGACGCAGAATCTGGATATGAGCTTGATGAAGATGATATGCACTTCGGCACAGAGTCTGTAACTTCAGCAGAGTCTCAATCTGGCCCGCCGCTGCCCGTGACACGAAGCGTCTCTCCAGATCCGACGCTCGGTTTCAAGTCGCTGAGTCCTCCCCCGTGGCATTTCCGAGCTCGTCGTCAAAATGCATGGCGTTATGCGAATCTTAACGTAGCAGCAGAGACCGAGGCCGAGGACGAGCAAGGCGATGTCTTCAGGTAGCGTGGCCTAATCATACGAAATTTACATCCATGCTAACAACATTATGGCTTCAGCGACGGCCAGTCCTTATGCCAGCTGTTTGAACAACCTGCGTTATCCGATTGAACAGTTTCAGGCTAGCTTAAGAACCACCGCTTAATTTCTGCCCCTTACCATATTTTCAGTCCTTGCGCGCATACACTCGTTACATTACCTTGCAATCAATTTGTCGTATTATCATTGCAGTCTTCTGGGCATCAAATCCAGAGCTGTGCGACGTTATATCAGGATTGGACCAAACTGGCTGTTCGATGCGTATGCCCTGTATACCCCAGGGCTTAAACTGAAGATATGTTCACGGAAACCATGGACAGGACATATTATCCCAGTTGTAGCTTGTGAACGGAGCCCGTCCTGTGCATATCGCGTCCGGCAGTGAGCTTACGCTACTCGATCACATCAGGACCTATACTTCCACCGAAGCCCGAATACTGTCAGGGGTCTTGGCTGTGACGCCTATGCTACACTCTTTGCGCAGGCTATCATGAATGCTCAGCAGCACCCCACGATAACAATCGACGTTGTATGCTGATCTTATCCTAGTAACCGCCTCGTACTCACTGAATACAGGCCCTAGACCGACGGACGGCGCGTGAAGCCCTGCGCGCGATCCTCCACTCGATCCTCTTCCACCGACTTTTTGGCACGGTCAAACCGCAGACATTCGATGTGCTCGACGTTACAATGGTGAGTTACTCTGACCCTTACCCTCCAAAGTTCTTCTTTGCCTGCCGCTCTGGTTGTTCAGCTCCGATGGTTGGTTGCTGATGACGTTGGGATGGTAACAGCCTGGCGTGTCGGACAGTGAGATGGAGCAGCTCATAGCCGATCGGGTGGATGTGCTATGGAAAGGCATCGAGAGTGGTGCGAACAAACGCGGTCAGGTGAGCCAAAACTGCGATTTCATTCGTGATCGTGCTAATCACTCAAGCAGATAGTGATAACGTTCTCGGAGAAACGACCGCGCAAGGCGTCGTGGTTTCAGGTGTACATGGGTGAGGAAGAGGTCGCATGGGAACAGTGGTATGTACATTAAGCTCTGCCATCATAGCTCTACTGACTTCATCGCGATATGACTACAGGATTGTCAATGCGGAGATGCGCCAACCCAAAACCGAACGGGACAGACAAGCCCTTGACACTGCCCTCGCCTCTACCCTCCAGAAGTCACTCCAGACCATGCTTACGCACACTTCCTCAGAGCGTGGGCGCACCGCCGTCCCGCTTATCACAAACTCGAGCGGGATATCACCATTCCCGCTGCGTATGGTGGTAAAGGTCGGCGGTGTGGAGATTTCCGGCACATGAAAGGTCTCCAATTCGGAACAGGGCTAATAGGGTGTACGTCCTTTCGGGATACGTCCTTTCCAAGTACGTCCCTTCACGCATTCACAGCAAATATCTGCTAAACGCGCGTTTCAAGGCATGTATCACCGTTTTACACTCTGTCGGCCAGGGCGGTCATGGACGTCGGATTGGACTTTAGCCACGAATGCGCTGCTTCGCGGCTGTAATTATACCCCAGGGCTGCACTTATACTTATATCTACACGCCTGGATGCACATAATACTGTAAACATATATATCACGATTTATCAGATTCTTGCCATACTCGCTCCTCGGCCGGATGAAGTCATAGCAATGTAAACCTGAACCCCGTATTTGCGCCTTCGTTCTCGCCCAAAGTAAATCCAGATTCCGCAAACATCGGCTGATGGGGTTGAACTACCGCAGCGGCGTAGCTTGGATAATGATACGGTGCTCTATCCGCAGCAAGATTCACACCCTACAAGACCTTTATTCTGATCACATTCCCTGGCTAAGGGATGACGGAATTTCGAAGTCCTTCAGAATGAGTTCTGTGTTTGCAGAGACTGATCCACTCAGGTAGAGCGTTTTTTGTTTCGAATTCATGATGTATTCGATCCACTCTATGGAATGGGAATGAGTAACGATAATGATAAGACCTTAAGCTTCAATTAAGCTTCTCCACGGTGACGAAATTTCATCATCTGAGATGCGGCAGAATACATCTGTACAAACACGAAGAGGCTACGACAAGTACTGGATACATATGTATGCACCATATATGTTATAGCCCAGCTTTGAAGGATAAATCAATGAGATAGCATCAAGTCCGTACATCGTACGGTAGACGTGCTGATGATAGAAAACAAATGGACTCAAGTTTGTTGTGGGAGCTCGCCAAATATTAATGATCTACTAATCGGGTTTGCGCTCACGAAGCCTCTCTTAGAAGAATTATACCACCCAATTGTCAAGGTACGCCTTCGTGTTTCTTGGCAGTCCATCGTGTTGATAGTTATGAGGATATATCAAAGTGGGAGAATCGGAGGAGTGGAGAAAGTTTAAAGGGTGTTGTAGAATCGCTTTCCATCGAAGGTCCCGCGAAGGCATGGGGCCGCATGATCAGTTGGAGAAGCTATTTGAAACAAGGGGTTATATTACTGAAGGAGGGGAGGTAGTATCAACCCATGGAGAAGGCCAGGTGCCGGCCCCCGGGTTTCTTGTGGGTCGGAGTCCGAGAACGTCAACGTGTGGGTATGTGCCTAAGATGCTGGCTGGAGCTCTCGTAGAGCGTCAAGATAAGAACCATGCAGCTACAGACTTCAGAGACGGCAGTTCAAGCTTTTAGGTTACGTCAAAGTCAAATCGAAGGCAGCACCACTTGAAGGCTACTTCTGAGTCGGCCGGCGTGTTGAACAAATGCGACCTACTCAGTGCCCTGTGTTGCTCTGCTCTGTACAGTGTTCTTTCTTGTTGTTTCAGTGATTATCGAGTATGTATCAGAGAAAAGAGCTGCGCGAATATCGATATGATGTATATCATTCCTTTAAAGATACAATCACCGCGGGCGAATATATAGGTCGAAGCATCGCGATTAGTAATCTCGGCCTCTCCAACGTCAAATTTTAAGGCGGAAAAGTGCGAATGTGGCATATTCGGTTTATAGAAGAGGGGACATATGCTGCTACAAAAAACTACTAAGCTTCTTCATGCGATCGATTTCCATCTTGATTTCGGTATTCCTACACTGGATAATCCAGTTGTGGCAAGTATAACATGGATTGTTACTTCCATAACTGGGTGAGCTGCCGATTTTGGCGTTTTCGAGAATTTCGTCCAGTTTCAGGATCGACACCGGCCTGTCCAGCTGGCTCATGACCGACATGGACCACCCCTGCTGATTAGCAGAGTGTGAGTGCGGGGGGGTTGCGACAATGAGGTTTACTAGATGAGCAAAGAGGTCCATCCACTGGGCATAATATCGCGTCTGCATTATACATCCATCTCAGTCAGTAACAAATACAACCACATGTCAAACCTCTGGCTCACCCAGGCAATATAGACTTCAGGAGTGAAGCTTTCAAACGCCAACGTTTGCGACACCTCCAGTGATTTTTTCTCTGATTTGTCCATCAAATCTGCGTATCCGTGCCTCAACGCATACATCATTGACCTCAAAGGGATGATCAGCATACACATCCCTGCGCATAGAGACATTCCGTCAATAATCATACAGTCGGTGGTGCGAATTTGATCACTTACCCCATGCGTATGTGACATACCAACATCGCCGTGTACACTTGATACTTCTCCGCCGCCTCCGCTAGCTTCGCCAACAGCGCGAATTCGATATCCTTCGGGTCCGGGTATCGCTGCGGGTATATGTACTGAAATAACAGCTCCAAAGTATCTCCGTCCTCCGTCAAGGACACGATCTCTTCTTGAGAGCTGGTCCCTTCCGGGGGCGAAAAGCCTTCAGATGTAGCTTTCAGATTGGCACTGTGCAACTTGAAGAGAATCCCATCGCAAGATCGAAAGGTTACGTCCGAGTCCGCTCGAGAGACTATGGTGGTCGGTCGGTCGGTCGGCCATAGACCATAGTGAGGTACAGTACCGATACCACTCACAGCGATCTGAAATCCTATCTGCTGCAGCTTGAGGCTCCATTGAATTGATAGATGGTGCAGTTGTAGAGGTATTGAGCTTTTCAATAGCTGGTGTTCTAGAGCAGATCAAAGTGTATTCGGCTGGTACTGGAGAGATTCAAGGTGACCTGCGCAAGCGAGATTACTATCGGAGTCGGAATCCGAAAAAAGATCCAGAATTTCGCACGCCTCGAGCAAACCTGTGGCGTTCGAGAACGTACACACGAGGTTTGATTCTTGAGCAAGGGCGAGGAGAAGTTCACACGGAGTTAAAGGTATAAACTCTCTCGCTTTGATTGAGGGTAAGTTTGCTGCTCTACCTAGGTATTTCTATGTGTCTTATATAGTGGGGAATATTCCTAGTAAGCGTGTGGGAATATCTAACGGGGTGGAAGGACGTGGAATGTAATAGGTAAGTGCAGCATGCGGTCTCATCTGATCTAGCAGATGGAGTCCGGGAAAGCGCGGGCCTGACAATGAGCTCAGGGGTCCCGCGCGTGCATTACATTCGCCCTCTGGATTCCTGGGCAGGAGTCCTCATCCTAAGGCAAACGTAAATTAGCGCCAACGCTAATAGACAGATGTAGATCGAAGATCTACCCATCATCTGCTCAGCGGCAGGTGCCACAGCTCCGTGGACTTTGCCCTTGCGGTTGTCCAGTGCGCGGTGCTGAGACTTGCGCTTTTTGGTGGTAACTTGTGTAGCGGCGAAGATTTCATCGGCGAATCCTTCGAGCTCGGCTTCTTCAGCGAGACGACGACGTTCCTTGGCATCGTAGTGATCGGTGTCCATGCGCAGTGCCAGGAGCCGTTCCTGGTTGCTGACCTGTTCTCGGAGCACTGACGGCCCGTGATTAGATCTAGCGCGCTTAGTCAAAACAGGCACTTGCGACATACTCTCAGACTCGTATCGGTCGTTGTGTCTCGAGCTCTCGGCGCGACGCTCCTGCATGTAGGGGTTGTCCTTGCGTGCCTTTTTGTTGGGGAGTCTAGACTGTGGCCTGGGCTCGTCCTTGGGGCGGTAACGGTGGTGCAACGTCGCAGTGACGGCTACTTCGGGGAAGAACCGACCCCGTCGACTCCATTGACCCTGATCTGGATCTGGGGGAGTTCGGCCGGTAAGGCCAATCGTACGGGGTCGTCCGGGTGGCGCTGCCTAAGGATGGCGACCTCGACATATCCCGAAGGCAGGGTGTCTGTCTCGGCGTTCCACTCCCCAGCGCGTATGCGCGTGTCGGCAGTGAGCATCTCAGGGGTGATATCAGCGTTGATCATTCCATTTGCTGAGTAGGCAGAGTGAGTGGGGAGTGCTGGTTTGGTACCCGATCCCTCAATTTCCACTCTGGCTTTATATCTGCGTGCATTTATTTGCGCTGCGGAGATCATGGAGATTTTCCGTTCTATTCTGTCGCGATGTCTAGATCTCTTAGTCCCACGGTTCATAGTGGCGGCCCGAGGAGTGGTGTATCGCATGGATCCCAAATAAGCGGTATTGTCTCCCCGATGAGGCAGAGATCTGACGTGCTTAATTCCTTGAGCTTCTAAGAATTGATCGAAAATTGTCAAGTGTTTCACTTCATGCAATGGCATCCAGGCACGGTCGCCGGACTTCCAGACAAGTGAGAACTGAGCATCTGAGCCTTTGCCTTTCCATGTATCTATGTGTGATACGGCCCATTCTCCGACATTCCCGAGATTCACGATCTGACGTAGCTCTCGTCCTGGGAACCTACAATCATCATTTGCTATGTGGATGCGCAGGAGACTGGAATGAAATTTATTGTGCAGGCCGCGCACCGCGAGTTCGCGGGGCAGCTGTAGCTTGAAGCACTCGTTTCCGTATTCACTGAGTATTTTGTACGGGCCGATAAACTTGGGTGCGAGCTTGCGAGCCCGACCTTTCGGTAAATTGATATTGGTCGTTGATAGGTACACAAGATCATCCGCGGCAAAGGGCGAATCTTCTCGCTTTCGGTTCGCCATTTGCGTCTGTTTTACACGAGCGGTTATGATCGCATCGTGCGCTTGAAGGATAGCATCTTTGATACGCTGTGCGAAGATCCTCACGCCTGGAAATTCTGAATCCTCGCTCCAGATCATTGATGGTGGCATGCGGCCGGTGTTCAAGACAAATGGTGCATAGCCCGTCGTAGCGGAGCTTGCGGAGTTCATAGCGAACTCGATCATAGGTAGTTTTCCAACCCAATCTCTCTGATCTGGCGCCACGCATTGCCTGAGCATTTGCGTCATAGTTCGGTTAGCACGCTCCGTAGCTCCATCGCTTTGGGGATGAAAAGATGAAGACATCCGTAGCTCTGTCCCAGTGAGGGTATGAAGCCTCTTCCAGAACGTGCTAGTAAAGAGGGTGTCCCTGTCGCTAACCATGTTGCTGGGCATTCCGTGATGCTTGTATATGCGATCAAACATTATTTCCGCAATGTCTTTGGCACCGTAGGTCTGTTTCGACGGTATGAGGTGCACCATAGACGTCAGATGACATATAACTACCAGGATCATATCGAACATTCCGTTAAGGTTCGTCGACGGAGGTAACGGGCCTACGAAGTCCAGCCCGATCGTCTCCCAGGGCCTGTTAGGGACAACTAATGGGTGTAATTTCCCATATGGCATATGGTTCGAGGGTTTGGAAGTCCTGCACGTGATGCAGCTCTCGCAGAACGCGTCTACGTCTGCGTTTAAGCCTTTCCACCATACGTTATCGCGTAGATATACAATTGTCTTCCGGGGGCCTAGATGTGCTAATATGGAATGAGCTTGGGATATAATTATCTCCCGAGCTCTGCGATCTCCTATTTTGACGTCGGGTATGCATAATGCCCTGCGTTCTTTGTCCTTTACGTACACGAGTCCGCCTCGATATTCGAAGTTCTTGTAACTGGTTGGTACGTCTATTATCAATTTGAAGAACGGGTCTTCTGAGTATCTGCCTATGATACTTGCTTTGACATCTATTCGCGGATCGCTAGAGCTTATGACATCGGCTAGGTCCACTCTATGAGCCGGTAGGATGTCATCGTCGATCCTTTCCGGGTGTATATCCACTTTAGGGGGGTTCTGCATTGGTGGGTCGCTGGAGTTATGTATTTCAACATCGAGTTCAGCCGAGTCGTGAATTGCCTTTTTCGGCTTGACAGCGTCTGAATCGGGTCTGACACTCCGTGATCGCGTGTCTGCTTCGACTTGCTCTAAGTTCAGATCTTCGGCTCTATGCTCGGTATCCTTAGCAGCTCCTGTAGGCTTTTGTTTGCCCGCGGCTTTCTTGTCGTTAACCTTGCGCTTATTTCTTGGCTTTGGGTCTGACGCGGCAACATCCTCGCCCTCTAGCGGTTTCCTCACTTTGAGAGGGGGAACCGGTTCACCATTCGCGATCTTGCGCGCTCTGTCCACGCTGCGCGTGGTCAGGGCGTTTAGGCGCACAACCTGCTGCGTGTACACCGGTGCTGACACCATGTTAAGTATAAGCACGGATGGGGAATTTTCTTCCTCCACCGACACATACTCTGACGCAGCTCTCACGGTACCCTTAGGCTCATCGCTATAGATCCTAGATAGCGAATCTGCCAGCTGGTTTGTTTCTCCTGGCACGTGCACGATATTGTGGTCGAAGCCGTTCAACAGCTCCAACCACCTGGCTTGCCTTGGCGACAGCTTCGGCTGTGTCATGATCCATTCTAGGCCTTTATGATCTGTGATAATGCGGAATTTCGCGCCCTGCAGTAAGTGCCCGAAGCGCCGGAGCGACTCAACGATTGCGAGTAACTCCTGCTCGTGAACAGGATAGTTTTGCTGAGCGGGATTAAATTTCCCGCTCCAAAATGCGATCACATTAGCCGTTAGAAAGTCGTCTCCCTGAGAGACCACTCCACTGCCCCCGGTCATGCACGCATCGCATACAAGGTTTATGGTTGGCGCGCCTTTCGAATAATCAATCGCAGTCCGCCGTAAGTCCCGCCACTTATCAACCGTATCTTTGACCTGCTGAAACGCTCGGGCCTCGGTCGGACTCCAGCGCCAAATGTGCGTTGGTGCGGCTATTTTCGACAAGATCTGCATAGGGATTCGGATATCCTTGCAACCTGGCGCGAGATACCCGACCGCGCCGATGAACGACGCCATCAAGGTCTTATTGGTAGGTGTCTTCCAGTTTACTACTTTGTCCACCTTGTCGGGGTCCATCCGGATCCCTTGTTTGTCAACCACGTGCCCCAGCACATTTAATTCGTCTTTGAAGAACTGGAGCTTTCGCTCCGCTAAATAAAAGTGGTGCTCACGTAAACGGTCTATAACCATTTTACAGTGAGTTACATGTTCCTCCGCACTATCCGAGTAAATGACGATGTCATCCAGGTACACATCCATAAAGTGCCCAATAAAATCACTGAATATGTGGTTCATTAGGTTTTGGTAAGTGGCGGATGCATTACAGTCTCCGATTTGCATAACATTGCTAACCATCGTGCCGTCAGGCGAATTGAACATGGATCTATCAACATGCTCGACTAAGATCCGGATCTGCTCGTACGCGTCTTTACCGTCGAGCAGACTCCAAAATTGATGCGAGACGATAGCCCGGAGGATGCGCTCGATGTCGGGCAGTGGCGCATATAGCTTGATTGTATTTTTATTCCTTTCTCGCGTATCGCACACTGCCCTTATTCTAATTGAACCATCCTTTGTAGGTTTCTGCATTATGAACATGGGTACGGCATTTTTCCCTGACCGGACTACCCATCGTTTGCACTTAACATAATCTGATCGTTTCTGATTCCAGGCCGGACGCAACCCTTCCGGGCAGCGAGTGTGCCTGCCTACGTAATGTGCCTCAGGGTCTATAAGGTTGATTTCATGGTCCAGCCCTTTACCCCGTAACGGTGGCAAAGGTGTGTCTGCTGCTTCCTTGCAGATCGGGAGCGCGTACTCATACAGCTCTGCGCGTAGCGCACCAATATCCAGTCCTGGTGTGACTCCCGCAGCATTCGCTTCTAGGCGAACCGTCTGTACGCCCCTTATCGGCAGGCTTTCAACCGAGTTTACCACTACTTGCGTCGGATTTAATCCGAGCAACAGCTGGTGCTGAAACATGAAAGGTGTGCCAAGTATTAGATCATAAGATTCGAGGTTGCATACGTCGAATACGCGTTCCTCATTTATTCCTTGATACTCTAGATTCGCAGTTGCCCGAGCATGGATTTTACTACTCGAGCCGGCGCATGCGAGCTGCAGAGGTATCGATTTCTCTAGGTTCTCCTTATGCACCCGTAACTGATCGCAGATAGTCGTAGACATAAAGTCCGAGAGGGATCCAGAGTCCAACAGAGCTCGGCAGCTCTGTCCGTTTATTAAGACCACGACCTCTATTGGCCTCGGGCAGACCCTGTTAAATCCCTTGAGCTTCATCGCTGTGCGCTCAAGAAAATGGGTAACGTCTGGTTCATCTGGCGGGTCGCGCTTGGATTTCCCGCGTGTGTTGGAGGGACCAGCAGCATTGCATTGCAGTCTGTAGTTTATCTCCTCGAGTACGTCTAGCGACCATGGTACGTCGTCCTCGAAATTCGTGTTCAAAGACGGCGCTTCTGATGTGGCCGAACCGGCCTCAGATCCCTGATCTTTATATCCTGCTGCGCTTTGGTACGAGGGATCTCTATCCTCTAAATCATCCTCCGATTCCGAGTCCGAATCACAGTCCACCAACTTCGGTAAATCGGTGAAGTCTTCAACTCCATCAACGATATTCTTAGCTGTCCATAGTGAATAATCGCCCTCTGGCGCTTCTCCCTTTGACCAGTCTTCGGCGCAGGTATGTAAAATCCCATCTATCCAGGGCCCAAGCTCAATGGGTTCCTTTTTCTCAGGCTCGAGCGGAGCGTGCCGTATCGGTTCCCAGCCCTTCTCTGCCATTCCGATATAATACAGGGCTTTGTCTTTAATCAAGTACCCGATGAGGTCGAACGCAGGGTCCGTCAGCTGATCTTTGTACAGGGGATGATCCTGTCCGTCGTGCTTGTCACGAAGCAGGTAAGAATCAGGTCCCCCATACTCGATCATCGAGAACCTATCTGCGGAGAACGCATCATCGGTGGGCTTAGCTAAATCGTCCAACGGGAACGGGAGGGCTTGTCGGATGGTGGCAATCGCCACTTCCCAGAGCTCGCTCCTCTCATTAAGTCTTGATGCTGAATTTTTCGATCTGCAGGAGACATCTGGAATTGTTATTCCAAAGAGCCCTGCTTGAGCTCCTTCGTCAAGCGCGGCCAGTCTGACCTCGACAGGTGTCATCATCCCTAGTCGCATCGCGTGAAGGCCGGCTGGCGGTCTCTTCATCGTGGACTGAGGACAATCCCTGGCCAGGTGCTGAGCCGACTCACACAGGAAGCATTTTCCTTCGTCTCTTAGACGCTTCTTCCTGTCCTGATCGGCCCGCGATTCTGGCTTAGGTCCATAGGCTTGTTTGGATTTATTATCTCCTCCTCGAGGTGCGTATGCAGGTTTCGAGGGTCCGGATTGCGGTGCTCTATCGCGTTGAACTCGTGGTGCGTCACGGTTCGAGTTACTAGGAGCGCCACTAGGTCCCCTATCAGGTCTTCGACTCTCGTTGCTCCTTGGCACATGGTTAATCGCTCTGGGCGTATCCCGTGGCTTACGCTCTGCTTCCCGGGCGATCTCCATCCCTTCTTCAATGGCTAATGCCTTGGCTTCTAGATCTGCGAGTGGAGTGGAGTCCACTCGGTATCCGTCACTGGCCAGCGCAGCTCGTATCGAAGGTGCTGCTCTTCTGAAGAAAGCCCGGACTATATCGTCGTCCGTGAGGCCTCCTATTGTGTCTGATAAGTCCTGAAGCCTTCGCAGGTAGTCTCGGACTGATAAGGTACGTTGATCGCAGATATCGAACTTGTCACGCTGTGCACTCCTAAACGTGGCTGGGAAGATATATTCGTACAGGCCGATGAAGTACTCTTCAAGGTTTGGCCGACTTCCTCTATTGCAGACTTCCTGCTCGTAGTATCTGTATGCGCGATCACTTGAGAATTTCCCGCACGCCTGCAAGCACTGGTACGTATCCAGTAGACCCGTCTGAGTCCATTCCTGAATTTCGCGGACCCACTTGTTAAAGACGGAAGCCTGAACTTCGCCTTTGTACACAGTGGGTGGCGCCACTTTCAAGAATGCTTGCTGGTATTTGAGTTTCTCTAATAAGTTTTTGCGCTTCTGACGCGTTCGCTTTTTGCGGTTCTTTTCGGTAGACGCGTCTCGTGAGTCATCGGACTCTTGCGCTCTGTCGAACGGATTCTGATTTACGTCTGATTCATCACTCGACTCGCTGCTACTACTGCTGGGCGAGCTCGAGCTGGGATTCTCGTTGCTCCTGGGTCTGAGCGGTGCTCGCCGACCTCCACCACACCCGTGGATCGCACGGTGGATGGAGCTGCCTACTGGCATCCTCTCGCGGACGGCGGGCCTGCTTGAGACAGGGACTCTTTCTGCTGCGCGCGCGGTGATTGGTACACGCCGCGCCACTTCTTTGTCCTTCTTATGGACTTCCCTTTCATTTCTTAGCCGTTGACGCTCAGCCTTTCTGTATTGACGATCCTGAGCCCGTCCTTTGGACCCAGGGCTGGTACGGCCATTGTTGGTCTCGCGGTGTTCGCTGACAAACCCGGATCGCTCTGCTCCCGGGTATATCCGAGCCGAGGCGCTTAATGCGTGGGCGCTCGTTCTGGATCTTCGCGCGTTGCGCATTTGTTCGCCGTAAGACAATTGATTGTCTAGATGTCTAGATTCGGCTTTGTACGCTCTGTCCGCTTGCTCCTGTAGCTCTCGCGCGTATTCTCGATCATAGCTTACTTGATCATCACGCGCATTGAGGTGCTCTTCCAGTTCTTCCGAGACCCATGCTCTGCGGCCCGGGGCCTGCTCCTTGGAAGGCCCAGCACGACCGGGATCGTTCAGAGGCCATTTCCCTTTACTGTGGAAGGGTATGCGCTCCTGGTTTTCACTTCGCCTGTCATTCGGATCGGTTGGGCGCATGCTAAATACACCAATGCGAGGCCGAGGTGGGCCTAGATCTCGTAGACTCCGAGCCGTCGGAGCTCTCTGGGTCCGTAGGTGATGTAGACTCTTCGTCGTAATCCCTGAACCTCGCGATCTTGGACATCCTCTCACGCAGTATGTCATTTTCTTGATGCGCAGATCGAAGGTCGGAATTTACTCCGGTCACGTTGTGAGATATGTTACTAATATCAGGGAGGGGATCATTTTCGTTAGATTCTGCCCAGTCGTAGGATACTTCTTCCTGTTTTATTTCGATCTCTTCTTGCGGTTGGGCAAACCACTCAGGGAAAGAAGTTCTGTCATGGGTACTTCCATTCATCCATACAGTACGTATAACTACAGCCCTCGAGTGCCTACGCGGAGACTCGTACTCATTGGGGCCTGTGATAGCATCGTACGGGCCGTTAGACCCGTCCGGAAGATCCGGGATGTGATCAGCCTGCGCTGATCCATCCTCCTCAGATCCGATCTCAACACTTGGTGAGACCTCGCGCTCAGGGACCAGCCCGTGTTGCGCGTCTGATAACGCACTTAGCGCTTCAGAATCGTCGGCTGCTTCCTCGTGAAGAGTTGCACCGGCGGCCTCGCGACGAGGGCTTGGGGGTAGAGAGGTTGAACGACGGATCATCCTTCCGCTCCGTAAAGTTGTGTGTGGGGTCATCGTCGGTCTCGAAGTGTGCGTCAGGAAGGTTGGCCTTAACCACCGTAGCACTCTGTAGATCGGGATGGCTCCTAAAGTCAAGTAGTGTGTTTACTTTAAAATATGTGGCGTTCGAGAACGTACACACGAGGTTTGATTCTTGAGCAAGGGCGAGGAGAAGTTCACACGGAGTTAAAGGTATAAACTCTCTCGCTTTGATTGAGGGTAAGTTTGCTGCTCTACCTAGGTATTTCTATGTGTCTTATATAGTGGGGAATATTCCTAGTAAGCGTGTGGGAATATCTAACGGGGTGGAAGGACGTGGAATGTAATAGGTAAGTGCAGCATGCGGTCTGATCTGATCTAGCAGATGGAGTCCGGGAAAGCGCGGGCCTGACAATGAGCTCAGGGGTCCCGCGCGTGCGTTACAAAACCCCCCCAAGCAAACCCTAAGCGAAACGCGTAAACACTAGCCAGCGCCATTGCTATTTTGTCTGTACATGAGATTTGTGCTGAAATGATTTTCAGGCCTCGATACGCTGTGATATTGAAGGGATAGATTGATATTCATCCTCTAGAACACAAGACAAGTAGTAGTGGCGACAGATTGAGGCGGAAATGATTCCAATCGATAACATTTCTGGATGCGTGGCACATGCGTGCTTGTTCAAGAACATTGAGATCTCTGTAGAAACGCTGCATTCTGGGCCCGAATGTGAATAGCTATTAATGGCTAGGTACACCACCGTGGTATACGCTGCTTTCCCTAAAACACATCGTGAATCACAAACCTGCGAGAGGATTTGCGGAGATCACTGATTCATGTTGCAGGATCAAGCCATAGCACCGGGGATGAAGCGCCAGGAATGCGGGAGCCACCAGTATGTTGAGTTGAAATATTTTGTTCGAGCAATTTTAATGTTTCAGGGATATGTAAGGACACAGGCTGTATGTTATATCAACGATGCTATAGGCTACTAATTGACGCAAATCGACCGATGTGACTACTAGTTGAGCAGGCAGCCCCCAAACCGTACTGGTTCTCGATAAGGAGCAAGCTGATAAACCGGAAAAACAAATTGCCCACATGGATGTATGCAAGTGCGCTGCAAGTGACCCGCGAAATACAGCTCCCTCTCAGCCTTGCAATCAAATTGACATCAATAACTATACAATCTACTTTGGTATATCAAATGCAACAAAACTTTCGAGGTTACGATAAGAATAAGCATGGATGTTGTTCACCAAGCTGCACGTTAGTACGGCTTGGTGGTGTTCCAGAACCATTTGCGCTGGCCGATTTCGCAAAGGCCTAGTCAAGAGAACTTCTCTAGAGCCTGCTGAATAAACGTGCGGCGAAAGACCGATACAGGTCACGCTCACAGAAATGCAGTGTTCAATAACGATATACCAACAGCAGTTAATACACATATGACGAGGCCTGGAAGATAACTTGCTGCCCATCGCGCACGATACAAGGAAGATTCCAGAGCCCTTGGAGATCCCAGTTTCGTCACTGCACCGGTGATGAAGCGACATATGAGTTTCATGCGAGGGAGATGTGAGGTTACCGGTCTGACCATCGGGCTCGATGCGATCTCAAGCGGATGTGGGAGTAGCAAATACCATGCTTGCAGCGAGGGGAGGGAGGTGAAGGGCCACAAGGAGGAATAGAGATATTTCCTCGCTGTTAGAGATGTGGGACTGCGAATAGCGATATTGGTGATATAGTCCCAAAGGTTCTCAGAATGAAAGATTACCAAAACATATATGTTAGCTGCGTCTGGTGATGGCCAAGCCGGTTGGGAAACGAGACACTATAACATACATCATACACGCCGCAAGAAGAAGGCCCAGAGCCCAATGAAGACCATTGGCTGGACCACATCCCAATCGCTTTGCGATAAAGCGCATACATCGCTTCATCCCGCACGATGTATCCCGCATGATGTGGTCGCAGAAATGGTGTCCAATGGGCTCGAGTCACTCGTATATGGATGAATCCTTATCAGAGATGGGGATGATAAATTTAGGATGCGATACCAAGAGTGCTTGGGAGCTGGCGGACACTACAGCGTTAGATCTGCACCTCCAGGCGACTGCAGAGGCGTCACCAACTAGATAAGCAGAGCGAAGCCGCAATGTATAGACAGCTCCGTAATACTATTGAAAACGCATTGCATATCAGAAACGGCAACAAGCCCCCGAGACCCAGAACAAAGGTCAAGCCAGTAGAGAAGAACACCCCAAGCACCGACACCAGGAGCCCCTGAGGCCCCACACCAGGGTGAGACGACCCACACGAATATTCGCATAATAAAGGCGCCTGGTCCACATAGAATATCCCGCTCTCAGAGCCACAAAGTTATGCTCCTTGCATAATCGCAAAATTGGGAGCAGAGTAAGTAAAATACCTGCCCGAATGCTGCGATGGTGCAGCTAGCAAGTGATCGGTAGCTCGGGTCGCGGGTGAGAGCAGGAGTGAATGCAAAGAGAAAGCGACATCATGATGAAGAAAAGTAAAGCAAATGGGGGATGAAGGCAGAATCAGATGCCATGCTGACCTGATTGAAGAACTGTCTCAGATCCTGAAAGGATCTGCCCGCATTTTGTCGCATATACAGCAAAGAACCAAACTCATCGTAAGTCAAAGCTGGCGAGGAGGAAACAAAGATGGGCTGGCAACAGAGGCGCTAATGTGTGGGGTGAAAGAGGGGGAATGAGAAAGGAGGGCGAAGAAGGTAACTTGCATTTGTAGCCTCCCGGGTTTCATGGAACATTCCACAAGTGGAGCGGGTGCTCCACGCGGTACGCTGGAAGTACAAGATGAATTTCCAAAGCAAGAGCAAGGCAATCGAAAAGACCAGCCGATGCCGAAGCCTCGGTGTGCTCGGTTGCATGTCTGGGGAAATGTTGACGGGCAGCCAGCCGAGTTCGGAGACTTCCACTCTTCAAACCCTTCGAAGCAACATCTCGAGATATGTATATAGCACCAGTTGAAGTCGAAGTCGAATCTCGGAGTGCTCGGTCTCGTGAAATCAAAACTGAGGCGCAATTCGACGTTAGAAGCTTCAAAAAGTATTCGCCGAGAGCTGAGTGTTATAGGCGAATTCAAGAGTTATGCAGAGATAAGAGTCCATCTCGGCGTGGGGTTGGTGCGCAGAGAGTAGCAAATGCGAAGCCCAGAAAATCCCAGGAAGAAGAACGGCCATCAAGAATGCCATGGAAGGCAGATCCTCAGGGGGCAATGAAGGAGATCAGGAAAGCCTCCGGTGGTTGACAAAGTCAGGTGACTCACTGAGCGCAAGCAGCACTTGAACTTCTTGAAGGCCCGCGGCGCGGTCGAGCATCTCCTCAAATTTATTCTCCGGTACGTCACGAAAATCGCTCCATAATATACACCCTCGATGCTGCAGGCGATCACCGACACACCACAATGACCATCTGATTCAACGCCCTCTCGTGTATCTACGGCCAAGACGCTGCATCAACATACAGAAAACCACATCAAATGCGGATACTGTTCATCAAACGGCGCCGTGGTATATGATGCACTCAATAAAGATCAGTCCCGATAAATAATCTTTTCGCACACTGAATGAGAAGTTCCAGAGCCATCGAAAGAGCACAGCTTCAAGTCACAGCACCAGGGATGACGCGACGAACGCGCTGCATGCCAGGGCGATGTGAGGTGCCATGTCTGATCATCGGGCTCGAGGCGCTCGCATGGAGATGGAAAAATACAGAGTTCAGCAGAGATTGAAAAGGGGAGTGAAAGAGACATGTTGAGATTGAGTTGCGATACAAGGCCAAGTGGGTTTGGGAGCTGGGTCAGAGTCCCGTAGAATCTGCTCGTCGGTATCGCTGTGCATGACCGCAGCATCGAAGTGCACGAGCAGAGTGCATGGTCGCAAGAGCGCAGCTCCGTACTCGTCTTGAGCGCCGTATTGGAGAGGAGCAATCAACCGAAACAGCGCAAATAGCGAAGGATGTCAACACGGGAAAATGGACCATCAACGCGTGGGGCCTTTAAACACGGCGTGCACGACCATTCACATAAGGAAAGCACATCGTCCTCAAGGAATATACGGTTCTCGGAGCCACGAATGGGGAAACCTCGAAGCAATCACAACTGAACGGAGTATGACTCCACGCCTAAATGCTGCGATAGCGCCCTTGGTCCGTGATCTGTAGCTCGGGTTCCGCGTATATTGAATGTAGAAGGTAGAGAGCAATAAGAAAGATGTGGAAAATGGAACCAAACAGGACAGATCGAGAAGAATGGTGAGAAAGGCGTGTGGATGTTTGAGATGCAATGTCAAGTAGATTCGGGAGCTGCATTAGACTTGGACTTGGTGTGCTCTTTATGGTCGCTGGTGAGTGCAGCATCGAAGTGCAAGAGCAGATGGAAGACTAACTGAGAATGCAGCTTCATAATCGTCCTGAGCAGTGTAATCGGGTCCTTGAGACCCAGCACGAGTTACAATGGTTAAGACAGCTGAGAAACCACGGCAGAGAGAGCCCTTGAGGCTCCAAATGGCGCACAGGGACCCGGAATATCCATGGCGCATCTTCCGCATGACACATCGGGTTCTGGTAACCACGGAGAGGTGAATCCGGAGTGATGACATTGGGCTCGAATCGCTCATAGATGGGCAGCGGAGGCACAGGGAAGAATACGAGAGACACGGGCAGATATAGATAACGAAGAAAAGTGAAAATAAATGAGCACACACTTGAACACGATAAGTTGATGTTGGAGCTAACGATTCCGGCACTGCCATCTTCTGTCCTCCTTTGCTGCCGGCGGCGATGAGGACCAGCAAGTTGCAAGAGAATATAAAGAGCCCAGAATGGCCGACAAGCTCCATTCTCGTCGAGAAAAGTATCGAAGGAGAGGAGAGCCGTGATGTGGGGGTGGAAAGGAGGTGAGTGAAAAGGGCCTTCGACGCACAGCTCTTATAGGCTCGCCTGTTCCATGGAACACTCCACAAGCATATAATTGCCCCACGAGGTACGTCTAAAAAGTAGATATGTTTCCGATGCAGGGGCATTGTTGTTGCGAAGCACAGGAGCATTCGAAGCTTCGAAGCAGGCGTTTGTGTAGAAAGCGAAGCGATCTGCGATAGAATCGCAATCGAAGCAAGAACGCGGGCCAACCAGCCAAGTTCGGAGACCTCATCTCTTCCTTATCCAGAAAACGTTCGAAGTTAAAATTTCGAGGTTCGTAGGAGGTATGTAACAGTATACAGCTGCAGTCCAAGTCGAAGCTCGGAGTGCGGCCTCGTGAACACCGATGGCAGCCCCGTAGTGGCGATTTCTATATAACCTGACGTCGAAAGCTGTCGTCTTGTCGAAGTGGTGACGTAGAAATGTGATTCGCTGAGAGCGGGCTAACTCCGGCGATCGGAAACAACTTAAAAATTTCACACATTGACAAGCATTGCTTATCGGCCCTTAGGTTAGGGTTATATATAGTATATTAATATTATATAGTCTCGTGGCACCCGACATTCCGGTTCCTTGTCGTGAGGTCTGAGATACTTACAACGAACCATTTAACCGGGTTCAAAAAGGGTCAACGTTCAACAATTGATGGATTTCGCTGGCGGTACCCATATGTGGCACCCTCGTCGTCGCTCTAATTATTTGCGAGTATTTGCGCCAGCACATTCGACACCGCCGTTGTAGCTCTACTGCTCGTCTTTCATCCCCTATTTGGTTTAAATGCTGTATGATCACCTTGTATCCTCTTACATTGACCCTTGGTTTGAATGTCGAGCGCTGCAAGTGGTGTGTCGTGTCCGCGTTTTCGAGTTCGAGTTGGCACTGGTGTATTGACAGGGGGTATGTTTCCGACATGTGAACATATGCACTTATCAAAGCACTCAGCGTTCTCACGCCGGCGTCACCCGAGGTTGCCAGTTCTGAGTTATGTCACATGTCACAGGCTATCCGAACCAAGTTGCCGCGCAAATGTGGCAATTAGTGCGGGCGGCCAAGTTGCTCCCATAGAGTAGATAGTGCTAGTTAAGGTCAGCCATAGAGGTTCAGGTCGAGAGCAGCGCAGAGCAAAGCAATTCGTAACGGGGCGAGAAAGCGAGAGAGCGTAGCACGGTGGCAGAGAACGTGGACTCGGCAAAGTCACGACTCGGAGGTGATAGCTCAATTAACCCGTGGGACCGCCCCTGTTTCAGGTGTCAGATGGCACGCACGTTCAGCCCGAAATTGGAATCATAAATTTGCCAATGAATTCTGCTTTCCGCTGGTGACTGCGACGACTTGGAAGGCCCGTCTCACCCCTATGGCCGCACCACCAACTTTGCAGATTTATCTTCCTGCATTCGATCCACTCGCCTACAAGGTGATGACCTATGTTGCGGTTGTCCAGCTTACAGTACGTTGGAGGTCATGCCTCATGATGCAATTCGCCCCTCATTCACTTACATAATATGCATTTCTACCAGGTGTATTCTTACGATTGGCTACTGTCGATACCGGGAGAGCACAAAGTTATTTCAAGAGCTGGACTCAACTGGTCGATCGCCATCTACCTTGTATCACGGTGCGCACTCATTCTCTCCATTATGCAGTACCCACTAACAGTGCACCCCAGCATCACCACGTTTATTCATCTGCTGATAATCGCGATCTTCGTGTGTAAATCCATTCTCTCACATTGCACAGATGCCATCTAACCGGCCACGCAGTCGCACCGGTGGAGCACTGTAAAGCACTCATAGCAGTGCTCGCGACGGGTGCGGTCATAAAGGTGATATCCACTTCAGGCCTGTTCTTTCTGCGCGTCCGGGCCGTATACCTGGGCTCAAGATTCATTACCGTGCTATTCGGCATCCTGTGGCTCATCATGGCGACACTCAACACATTCACCGATGCATCGATTCGCCCAGGTGAGCCTCACCCAGCATGGCTGCCATTTAATTTGTCAGCTCAACCATACCCCATCCACTGTCCAGCATCTCCTACATCCAGTCATAATTGCATAAGCTACCAAATTCGCTACTCCGACTACCCGATCGTCTCCTCATTCGTTTTTGATACTTGCGTCTTCATAGCCATCTCTTTTCGTTTAGCGGCCAACGCCGCGACCGAGAAAAGCTGGCGCGCCCGCCTCCAATCAGTACTCACCGGAAAGGGCCTTTTCCGCCTCTCGCGAGCGCTCATGATCAGCGGACAGCTGTATTATCTGTATGTCCACCCATCTCGCGGAGCGGAGCGCGAATCTTGTTCAACTTGCTGATCAGTCCCCGTGCCTCCAGCGCCATCATCCTTTTCTTCTGGGTGCACCTCATTGTAAAGACGTCTCCGCTGGTCCCCGCCAGCTTCCACAATGTGCTCGTCACGGCCTATATCACGTTCACGAACATCATGGCGTGCAGAGTATTTCGCGGTGTCGCACTGGGCGTGCTGGAGACATCCGCGGCCAGCAGCGGTTTGAGCACTACGCAGATTGTCGCCGCTTTTGAGTTGGTGCCAGTTCCCGCGGATCGGGTCGCCCCCTCGAAGCTACCTTGATGCATAGGTACCGCACCGCTCATGTGCCTCCACGCCAACGGGTACGGCGCTTCAAGGGAGGCTCTCAAGTACTTCCATTAGCATGGTGCTTGAACAGTATTCCGCGAGCCTAGCACATCACGGCCAGATCAACATGCGTCGTCCCCACCTCCTGTCCCTTGCATCGTTTGCCCATTCGGCTAAATTGTAGGCGCAGTATGGGTGCCTGGCTGACTCGTGGCTGGACGCCGGCCGCCTGCATCTCCAGGAGAACGACTACGCATGAAGGCTCAAAGAGTCTGTTATATGTATGTCCAGGCTTGACATGGAGCGCAGCCCTGTACATGTTCATATAGGCCAATCCAGTCTTGTAATACACGCTCCGAGCTCAATTCGTCCCCGATCCAAGCGCTCATAATTACAATTCGTTTCACATCCAGACCACTCTATGATCACTATTACCACTTCAAGCGACGATCTCGAGCTACGCGCCCTTGTCAAACACCGGCCAAGGGACGAAGACTCTCATTGCGGTCCGAAGGAGGTGGCCTCAAGATATGCGGCTCAAACTGCCCTTGGAGCTGTTCCCAGTTCCTTGCTCGCAAATGCGTGTATTTGGGCAACACCTTTGGTGCCCATTCGGGGCAAATAGTTACACGGAGTTCGGTTTCCATGATCAAGCAAATGATACGTTTCAATTTCGACATTCAACATATAAGCATAAAGATCACAGTCATCGTTGAAGGTAAGGCTACCCCATTAGCGTCTTTTTCATACGATTTGTAGCGTTATTTCATCAGTAGAGGCAATGTAAAAATTTGAGGCTACATACGATGCAACGACAGCCTCGTGAACGGTTACACGAAGAGTTTCACGAGGACATATATCCAACGATGATAAACCCGATCGCGATCCCCCTTGGGATGCTTAAGAACGCGAGCTCCTTGGCGATATAGCTGCTCAAAGCTTTGCTGATGGACGGTTGAATGATAGCCTGCAGAGAATATTGAGACAATATAAATCGGCATTACATATATATCTGTCGTGGTATGTTTGGTCTATCCGGTAACCGCGGTGATATTCTGGTGCACGTACTGTCCAGTGGGTAAGTAATGATCCACATGAAGACAAAATGAACATCCAGAAATTGAACCAACATTCCTCCTTCTGCTGGAAACACATTTGTCACGTTTATCAACCCGTTCACTAGCGGATTAACTTTCTTGAAGTCTTCGAGGACGACGACGGCGTCACATTTAACTATAATGCCAAACGCCATTGCGCATGTAGAGAGACTAAACACGGCTATGCTGATGCTGATGCGAACCATATTGTATTTTGAATAGTACGCAGGCAAAAAGAGCGGTTGGAGGACTGGATACTCCTCATTCTCCGAGCTCATATTTATGGAAGCGTCGTGACGGAAGCAAATAGCTTCCCCGCCTGAACATGCGGTTAATGAGATCTGTGCTCGATGGTCAATTAAACTGTAGGTTAACGTGCTCAGGTACAGTGTATTTTTGGTTTATGATTTATTCGATCCACTCCATAGAATGGGAATGAGTAACGATGATCAGACCTTCGGCCGCGGTGAATTTCATCATATGAGATGCGGCAGAATACTTCTGTATTGAGGTAGCTACCAGAAGCACTGGATATTGATGACATTAGCATCATGTACCCCAGGCCGTCCGTCTATCGTAGACATATTAATATAAAAAAGCGAATCTCGACTGCTGCGCTCCAAATATTCGATGGCTTCAAAGTCCGAGCACAAGAGCTGCTTGACGGGAACGTCTAACATGAAGCTCTACTTTTGCCTTGAGAATGCGCCATTTCAATAGAAAACAGATAAACACCTACGAACCTCTTATCGTTTTCCAGCCGCGATGTATTATGAAACAATTAAATAGCGTCAGTTCGAGAGTCAGATGGCGAAAGTGAATATATCATCTTTTGAAAGATAAGATAGGAACAATGGGACCCCACGAGAGCCATAAAAACGTCTCTCACGCACTGCATGTAACGACGGAAGAGGTACAGGTCGAAATACTGCGATATTCGAATGGAGGTGCGACAGTGCACGCTCCACATGCAAGCACTGTAATTACCACCATGACATTTGGCTCGGGCGAACTGCATGTGGAAGTGGTTTAATGAGTGTGGGGACGAATAATGAGGGGCGAGAGATGAGAGCGAGACTGAAATGC
The DNA here is from genome assembly GCA_001630335.1 of Athelia psychrophila. Lineage (NCBI taxonomy): Eukaryota > Fungi > Basidiomycota > Agaricomycetes > Atheliales > Atheliaceae > Athelia > Athelia psychrophila. Next base: position 41,368 of record KV417734.1, read on the forward strand.
TCAAAGGGCCTCAAATGTGTTGTGAAGCTGACGGGAGAGCTCACCAATTGATCCGATAATCTGTGCTGTGCGCTCCTATCCACGACTACAAGCCTCGGGGGTCTTAAAGCAGATTACAACCTCCAATCACCAAGGTAGGCTGTCATGTTTCTGAGCAGTGCATCGTGTTGATAATTATCAGGCTGTGGGTTTCCGAGGACGTCAACGTGTAAGTATGTATAAGCCTAACCAGCTTGCTAGAGCTTTCATAGAATAGGTGCACCTGCAGGCTCCATAGATGGCGGTTCAAGGTATTCAACGCACGCGCAATAAGCCTCTACAGGCACAGGATAAATGAAGGATTGGACGCACCTCGATCCACGAGTGCAAGATCTTTGATCGAAGTTACCTACAGAGATCGCGGGCGAATATCGAAGTCGAAGCCTCGCGATGGGCAAAATCGGACTCTCACGCGTCAATTCGGCCTTTAAGGTGCAACATTGGTAGATGACATGCCACTACAGAAAACTACTAAGCTTCTTCATGCGATCAATTTCCGTGTTCATTTCGGTATTCTTCCACAGCATAATCCAGCTTGTGCAAGTAGAACATGAAGCGTCACGTTGATAGGTGTCTGGGTTGTCGATTGTAGCTTTTTGGATAATTTGGTCCAATTTCAGGATCGACACTGGCCTGTCCAGCTGGCCCATGACCGACATGAACCACTTCTGCACAGCAGCGGAGTGAGCATGTTCGCGGACTTTGCCAATGTACTTGACTAGATGAGCAAGGAGGTCCATCCACTGGGCATAATAGCGCGTCTGTATCATCGGTCAGTATCATATACAGCCGCGGTCCAAACCTCTGACTCACCCAGGCAACATAAACTTCAATAGTGAAGCTCTCAAACGCCAACGTTTGCGACACCTCCAGCGCTTTTCTCTCCGATCTGTCCATCAAATCTGTATATCCGTGCCTCATCGCATACATCATGACCTCAAACGGATGCTCGGCATTCACATCCCTACGCATAGAGACATTCCGTCAGCAACTGTACTGTTAATGGTGCGAAATCGATCACTTACCCCATGCGTACGTGACATATCAACATCGCTGTGTACACTTGATACTTCTCCGCCGCCTCGGCTAGCTTCACCAAGAGCGTGAATTCGACATCCTTGGGGTCGGGGTATCGCTGCGGGTATATGTACTGGAACAGCAGCTCCAAAGTATCTCCATCTTCGGTCAGGGACACGATCTCGTCTTGAGAGCTGGTGCCTTCCGGCGGCGAGAAGCCCTCAGATGTAGCTTTCATATTGGCACAGTGCAACTTGAAGAGAATCCCATCGCAAGATCGAAATGTTACGTCAGAGTCCGCTCGGGAGACTATCGTGTTCTGTCGGCCATAGACCACAGTGAGGGACAGCACCGATACTACTACTCACAGCGATCTGAAACCCTATCTGCTGCAGCTTGAGGCTCCATTCAATTGACAAATGGAGCAGTTATAGAGGGTTTGAGGTTTCTAACACTGGACAGATGGCGTTCTAGAGCAGCTTCAGGTGTGTGTGGCTGATATTGGAGAGATTCCAGGTGACTTGCAGCAAACGAGGAGATTGCGATAACGGAGTTGGAATCCGAAAAGGTTCAGAATTTCGCACGCCTTAATACACGAACCGCCCACACCAGCTCCCCAAGCGAAACACGTTAAACATTGTCGCTGGTCGTGCGTGCATGGAAATTAAAAAGAAGAGAACAATGATAGAGGTGGAAACAGCCAGGAGAAATCCAGAAAAAGGGTGAGAAAGTCGTATAGAGGTTCGAGATGCGATGTCAATCGGGTTTAGGAGCTGCCTATAGCTCGACATGTGCTCTTTACGGTCGCTGTTGAGTGTAGTGTAGAAGTACAAGAGCAAACGAGAGGCCAATTGAAAATGCAGCTCCGTATTCGTCTTGCCCAGCGCATGGTGGACGATGGATGTAATTGGGTCCTTGAGACCCGTGATGAGTAACGAGGGTTAAGGCAGCAACGAAACCGAGGGAAGAAAGGCAGTATCGATTGATGGAGCTCTTGGGGCTCTAGCTGAAGCATAGAGACCCGGAATATGCACGGCGCATCTGGTTCTGGTAGCCACGGAGCGATGAATACGAAACCTGCGACGATTCTAGGCTCGAATCGCTCGCAGATGGACAGTGGAAGCGGAGGATAAAACAGCGACAAACACAATGATGGCCCACGAAACAAAGAGAACATGAAAAAGCACACACTTGAACACGATGTCGGGTTAATGTAGGAATCCTGGCACCGTCATCTTCTTTCCTCCTTTGCTCTCGGCTGCGTGAAGGACGAGAAAGTTGCAAGAGAAGATCAAGAGCCCAGAATGGCCGATAAGATCCGTTCTCGCGTCGGGAAAATTATCCAAGGCGAGGAGAGCCTCGAGGTGGGGGTGAATAGGAGATGAGGGAGAAGGGCCTTCGACGCACATATAACTCTTGTAGGCTAGCCAGTTCTATCGAACATTAAGTTGCCCCACGAGGTGCGCCTGGAGAAGTAGGTGCCTTTCTGATGCAGGGGGAAGGTGTTGGGAAGTACAGTACAATTTGAAGCCTCGAGGTAGTCGTTTGTGTGGAAATCGAAGCGATACTGCAGCAGAATCGAAGCCAACTTAGTTCGGAGCTTTCATATTGTCATGCCCAGATAATTTTCAAAGCAACATCTCGCGATTCACAGTAGGTACGTATAAAGCGTCAGTCAAAGTCGAATCGGGGCTTGAACATTGCACGTTCCGCACAATCCTGGGCCGGGCAGTGCCGCGCCGGCGACTTCTAGAACTTGATGTTGGAAGCTTGAAAGGTTGGACGACCAATGCCATTGGGCTTTCTGATGGCTCCGGTTATGGATGAAATGAAGTGGTGATATACTTAGTGATGTGAGTCGCTGCCAGTGAGGGCGGGAATCGCGCGATCGAAAAAAATTGCCAATTTTCGCACGCCTCAGTAACGGACCACAGTGTCAGGACGTCCGGCAGACATGAGCCCGAAACTGCAGCATTTAAAGCCTCCCAGCTGATATGCAGAAGTACAAGAATGATTTAATCGTTATTTTTGAAGCTACTTCCTTGATGTAACTGCGGTATGTCTGCATGATTTATCGCTTACAAGTAACTGAATTTCATTTTACAGTACTAGTCGTGTCCAAAGCGCGAGGGCAGGGTGGAACAAGCGGAAGCTGAAAAACGTGGTACAGTAGTAGGTGCAGTTTCCTAAGGGTGCACTGTGACTTGGGACTGTGGCATTTAATGTTGCTACTTTTGGATTTGGTCACCGGTCAGCTGTGGCTTAAGAAACTGCCTTTGCCGCCGTACGACGTTTTGCACCTTCCACATTCGCCCAATCACCTCGTCAACTTTACAGAAAATACATATGAATGTGATTAGAACCAAATGCACATTATATGTAGAATTTTATTTATGCCTCTTAACTATGTACTAGTACACAGCTGGAAATATTGAGATCTACCTCATAGCATCAAGATTTCAACATTCTAAAACGTGGATTCGAATCAGCACCCCAAATTACCTGTAAGTAGTCACCACTCAAACCCAAGCTTTACAATGGACGACTGGACTACGTACAAAACATCTGGATCACGATGAGGAGCTATTGGTGCCGGGACAGGGCGGAGCCGTTGTAGCCTGGCAGGTTGTAGGCGATTGCCGAGCAGCACATCTGCCTCGATCTGTCCCGACGCGTTTCTCACTGGGTTTCAGATGTGAAGGCGTGCACATTAAGCCCGAAATTGTGATAATCATTGAAGTTCATCGACTTGGAAGGCCCCCTCGTCTTACGCCCATGGCATCGCCAACTCCCCAAGTCTATATTCCCGCAGTCGAGCCGCTCGCGTTCAGGGTGATGAGTTATATTTCTGTTATCCAGCTTACAGTGAGTTGGAGCTCATGGTCATTCAACTCGTCACTCATTATTCACTTACATACCATTCATTTCTACCAGGCTTATTCGTACGATTGGCTGCTATCCATCCCGGGAGAGCACAAAGTTATTTCAAGAGCTGGACTCAACTGGTCGATCACCATTTACCTTCTGTCACGGTGCGCAATCATTCTCTCCGTTCTGCAGTACATACTAACAGTGCACCGCAGCATCACCACGTTTATTCATCTGCTGCTAATCGCGATCTTCGTGTGTAAATACCCCTTCTCACATTGGACAGATGCCATCTAACCGGCCACGCAGTCGCACCGGTGGAGCACTGTAAATCACTCATAGCATTGCTCGCGACGTGCGCGGCGACCAGGGCGATATCCACGTCATTTATGTTCTTCCTGCGCGTCCGAGCCGTGTACCTGCGCTTAAGATCCGTCACCGCGCTGTTCGGCATCCTGTGGCTTATTACAGCGACACTGAACATAATTACCGATGTATCGATTCGCGTAGGTGAGCCCTAGCATGGCTTCTATTTTATTTGTTAGCTTAACCATCCCTCATCCGCCGCCCAGCGCCTCCTACGCAGGCTCAGCGCTGCTTAAGCTACCAGATCCATTACTCCACCTACCCGAGCATATCCTCATTCGCATTCGACACTTGCGTCTTCCTAGCCATCTCATACCGCTTAGCGGCCGACGCCGCGACCGAGCAAAGCTGGCGCGCCCGCCTCCAGTCGGTACTCACTGGAAAAGGCCTTTTACGCCTCTCGCGAGCGCTCATGATCAGCGGACAGCTATATTATCTGTACGTCAACCCATTTCGCGGAGTGCGAATCATGCTACACTTGCTGATCTGTTCCCGTGCATCCAGCGCTATCATCCTGTTCTTCTGGGTGAATTTCGCCGTGGCGGTGTCCCCGCTGATCCCAGTCAGCTCTCACTACGTCCTCAACACGCCGTATATCATGTTCACGAACGTCATGGCATGCAGAGTATTTCGCGGCGTCGCACTGGGCATGCTGGAGAAATCGCCGACCATCGCCGCTGGTCTGAGCAGTACGCGGATCGCCGCCGCGTTTGAGTTGGCGCCAGTTCCCACAGTTCCCGCGGATCGGGACACCAGTTCGCAGGTAGCCTGATCCATGGCATATGCTGTAGAGATACCGCTCATGCCTCTCCCACGCCCACGGGTAAGGCACTTCAAGGGAGGCTCTCAAACACTCCTATCAGCATGGTGCTCGAACAATGTTTTGCGAACCCAGTGCATCATGACCAGATCGTCGTTCATGTTTCCTCATGCGCCATTCCTGCCTCATTTCCATTGCATAGTTTGGTCATTTGGCTAAATCGTAGGCGCCTGTATCTCCAGGAGAACGACTGCGCGTGCACGTTTAAATAGTCTGTCCATCCACTGCATAATCTTATAATACACACACGTTCCAAGTCCGATTCGTCTCCGACCCAACTGCTCATGATCACGGATAATTCCATAGTTGCAACACCATAATATCACTATCATCACGATCTCGGGCGATATACCCTTGCCAAACACTGTTCAAGAGGTGATGACTCTCATCAGAGTCCCTCACCCGCAAGCGGGTGTATCTGGGCAACACCTTGCTGTTCTCCTTGTGCCTATTTGAGGCAAAGTCTCCCCCAGTGGGTTTCCACGATCAAAGCAAATGATACGTTCAATTTCGACACGCACCACAATGTTATAAAGTACGTTCGGATCCACCTTCCGCGAGAAAACGTGGAAAACGTGCCATTTTCGAGCTCCGCTCACCTTCCCAGCGCGCGGAGAAAGGGCTTTCTCCGAACCTACAACACAAGCATGCATATCACAGCCATCATTTAAGGTGTACAGCTACCCAATTGCAGCTTTTTTTTTCATACATTCTGTAGCGTCCTTCCATCAGCGTCGGCAATGTATCATTTCAGGCCACGTACTATGTAGTATGCGCTATTCTCGAATTCAACGAGGAGATATCTCCAGCGATGATAGCCTCGATCGCGATCCCCTCTGAGATGTTTAAGAATGCTGACTTCTTGGAGATATAGCCGCTCAAAGATTCGCTGATGGATGATTGGATGACCACGTAGGTTGCATTCGCGATTGTTTGTGATGGCCAACTGCCAGGCCTAAGCTGCCCATGAGAGCGTACTGTGACAGAAGGTAGATGGCGATCAGCCAGATGAATCCAGCTCTTGACATAACTTGGCGCTCTTCCGATATTGACGGCAGCCAGTCGTATGAATAAGCTGGGTAGAAATGAATGGTATGTAAGTGAATGAACGATTAGTTCAATGGCCATGATTTCCAACTTACCATAAGTTGGGCTACAGCCACATACGCCCCCGTAGACGCCAGAGGATTGATTGCAGGAAAATAGACCTCCAGGGTTGACGAGATCATGAACGTGAGACGAGAGGGCCTCCAAGTTGTCGCAGTCACCAGCGCAACCAGAATCCATTGGCAAATTGATGATCACAATTCCGTGCTCAATGCGCACGCCGGGATCGTGACCTAGGGGCAGTACATAACGTGCAGGGAAATCGAGCAACAGGCCCAACAAATCTCATAGGGACTATGAATAGAACGACACATGCCTATAATGCCGTATGGTCAGTGATGAATACACCAACGGTCTTTAGCCAAGAACCCACTGCTTACATCTCAAAGCCACGAGTGTGCAAATTACGAAGGATTTGGGGTGAAATTAGTCTCCCCTAGCCAAACCAAGGGAAAAAAATTAAGACAAACGTTCCTTATGAAATAGACTTCCGCGTCTTACGTGACATGCATTGAAGGAGAGCTAGGTACAGACAGATATATGCACCAAGTGGACATTGGTCTACCAACACAACAAGTGTAGACGAGTACGAGGAAACATTATAGGCCCAATTGCACCTAAAATCGAGGGAGAATGAGCTGTACGCTTGCAGACGGACTGGAAGCAATGCACCTATTCCGACCCATCCAAAAGAGAGAGCGTAATATCCCCCTTAATCTTCGCCCTGACCTCCGCCTCGATGTCCAGGTCCATATCCAGCCTCAGACTGACTGGCGCCTTCTTGTTCTTTGCCCTTTTCTCTCCCACCTGCCTTCCACCGTCTCGTGGTTCAGACACTGCTACTCTTCGATTCTCTGGCGGACGCCGTTCCAAAGCGCGCGTATGGTCCTCAGCGTCCGATTCAAGCCGTGGATGGTGGGCTAATCGTCCACGTCCGCGACTGCTCTGACTGGATTCGTCTGACGACAGACTGAGTGATCGACTGCGGCGTGGCTGGTAGCTCGGCTCTTTCTTCTGCATATGATCTGGCTCGGGGTGGTGCTCGGAGTGATGCGAAGCTGTGGATGGTGCGCGGGCCTGAGAGTGCGTTGGTGAGGGTGGTTGAGACATGACGTGTTGTCGGCGTTCTACCGCTTCAGGTCATTTTTGAAGGTTTCGTGTGGACGCATAAATGACGTCGACATCAGTCACGGGAAGGTAGCATCGGGGTTGGTTAGTTGGGCGAGTCCAGCTCTTGATAAAACCGTGTGCTCTTCCGATATCGACAGCAGCCAGTCGTACGAATACACCTAGTAGAAATGCATGGTATGTAAGTGAATGAGTGCGGATGTTGAGCGCTGGTACACGGCTCGGATGCGCAGCAAGAACAGGAATGAAGTGGATATGGCCCTTATGGCAGCGACGGCCACAAGCAATGCTGAGGGACACACAGTGCCCCGTCGGTATCACTGCATGGCGGTTAGATGGCATCCGTACATTATGAGAGAGGATTTACACAGGAATAACATGATCGGCACCAGATGAGCCGCTGGGGTGATGCTGGGGTGTACTGTTAGCACGTACTGAAAAATGAAGACAATGAGAACGCACCGTGACAAAAGGTAGATGGCGATCGGCCAGGTGAGTCCAGCTCTTGATAAAACCGTGTGCTCTTCCGATATCGACAGCAGCCAGTCGTACGAATACGCCTAGTAGAAATGCATGGTATGGCAAGGCCATGAGCGTAAGGTGAGAGCTCCAGGTCGTCACAGTCGCCAGACCTCGTCAAATTTATGGGTGATATGATCACAACTTCGGGCTCAATGTAGGCCTCTCCGATTAGCCTTGGCAGCAGTGTCTCGATCTTCACACGGTCTTAAAAAACCTAACCGCAAAGTCAGATCTCAGCAATGTGTATGATACCCACGCGAGCCCCAACCTACACACACACACACACACACACACACACACACACACGTATCTCGCTAACTGAGCTGGCAATGCGGTGTAACCTGTGACCCCCAAGATGTTGCTTCGAACGCTATCTGGACAAGGATCGCCGCCGCCCTTGCTTCGATTGTGATTCCCATGACAGTATTGCTTCAATTTCCACGCAGCCGTAATGCCCACCTCGAGGCTTCGAATTCTACATTGGCTCTAGACCACCTTTCCCATGCCACGGAAGCGCGACCTCGTGGAGGAACAGCGCACTTGTATAATATTCCATGGAACCGGTCAGCCTACAAGAGCTGTGCATCGAAACCCTGTTCACTCACCCTGTCATTCTGCGCTCTCGATTTTCTCTTGAACTTGATCGCTCTCTTCTCATCAAACAGCAAGCTGCAAATGAGGATAGAAGATCTGTGGTACCGAAACCGTCAGCTCCTGCATCAACTTGGCATCGTTTTCAAGTGTGTGTTCCTTTTTTCTGTCTTTTCTTCGTGGACCATTCCTGCCTGTGTCTCCTTGTCCTCGTCTCCACTTCCACTGTTCATTCGAGGGTGATTAAAGCGCAATGTCATCGCAGGCGCACCCATGTAATCATTCCAAATCGTCCAGTATCTTCATGCGTCATATGGAGCCTCAAGGGTTCTACTGCCTCTTCTCTTCCGGTCGTTTCTCCACTGTCTTGGCCCTTGTAACTCGTTCTGGGTCTCAAGGACACAATTCCATTCGTCATCCGCGATATGCTTCTCAAGACGATTACGGGGCTATGTTTGCAATTGGCCTCGTATATGCTCTGGCACTTCGACGCTCCACTCACCAGGACAGAACCCCAACCCCCTTGGCAACGGATCTTGAACCACGATATGACTCTCATTGGCATCTTGCTTCCCAATTCCCCATTCTATACACGCGCGACCCCTATCCACAGATTACTGACCGAGGCTTTATTCCAGCATTTGGGCATGTGGAATTTTACCCATTTCACTCCTAATGATGTCATTGCTTCTGTATCTCTTGATTCTGTCGCTCCGAGGCACGTATATTCCTTGTGGAAGAGATGCCTTGCGTATGTGAATAGTCGTGCTGTGGTTCCCTGCCACGGTGTCTCAAGGGCTCCAGATTCGATAGCCCGTTTTTCCATGCTTGCGTCAACGTCCATCGCTGTTTTAATTATGTTTACTCTTCTCTAATGCGGCGCGTAAGACGGATACGGAACTGCATTCTTGCGATCGTCAACACTGCTAAGTATTGCACTTCGACGCTGCACTTATAAACATCAACACTGAAGAGCATATACGGGGTGAGACCGGCTCCCAAACCCGCTGTGCATCGCATTTCGGATCTCGGTCTCAACTTACCGTTCTCGTTCCCTGTTCGATCTCTGCTGAGCTCCGCAGAGTCGGCGGCGCAGACTGCCATCTCCACATGCCAATGCGAGCACCTCGAGATCTACCATCGATTTACCCTGGTATGCAGCGCATCCGTCGCGTCATACCTGGTGCTGCGACAAACTGTGCTGTGTCTAAGGGTCTAGGACCTCTCAGGTAGTGTGTGCAATAAACATTAAACGGCAAGACTATTTATCTTTATCGGGGACTGCGTTTCTGTAGCGTATTGTAGGTCACTACTAGCTACACTTTGAATGAGAAAGCTATGTGAAAGATATGCGTCTGGAACGCCACCACACCGCGCTTCGATGAACATCATCTATACGTATACGGTACAGTCACTGCGAATCGGAACAATGATTGGACTTTACATGACGCGTGGTGTTTCATGTTAGTACTGCGCCTTGGCGGTATTATATTCGTAATTCATTCCCGATCCCTTGCCCAAGATGATCGCGGAGCTGCATGCTTGGGGTTGTTCAGTCTGCTCCTACAATCAAACACTGAAGCTACCAGCAGCCCTGAACGCAGATATATTTTGGCGCGGTTAAGTGCATGAAAATGTTTATACATGCTAAAAAGCATAGGGAGAAGATGTCGATGCCTTGAGGTGCACGGAAGGCGCCATTCGCAAAGAAAAGTGGTCGAAAATCGCAGATCCGTGCAAGATCTGTGACATAAAAGTGACCCTTGTGGCCACCAACACGAGGCTTTTTCTTGCGGAGTTTGACTGATTCGTGGACAAATGGTGGCTAGACAAACCAATTGCCGTAAACACAGCATCGTCGTCTCGGTCGGTGCCGAGGCGACGCAGACGCATCACACCATAAAATCCGAGAAAATGAAGGCTGTAGATGAATGACTTCTTCTTTGAGATTTCACCCCGCTAATGTACAGGCTATGTAGTCGCTGAGAATTTGACCAATGTCCGGCAATGGTGCAATAGAGTGTATCTGCTAGCAATTTTTTATCAGCTCAGCCAGTGGGATCGCAGAAACGTATGGAATATTTCTGGGTTGATGAATATCGAAGCAGATATGTACATTCTAATATACGTTCATAAATTAGTACACATTAAAGTTAAATGATGGCTGTCATTTGTATATGTCGTGAATGCCAAATTTGAAATGTATCATTTGGTCGATTGCGGAAGCCCGATTGAGTGGGACTCGATGCCTCGAATGAGCACGGGGAAAACATACACCTGCGTTTGCGAGAAAGGCATCGGTAAAAGTTTTAAGGGCGGTTGGAGCCGCATGGCATCAGACCACCTCCTTCGGGACCTGCAATGAGAGTCTTCATCTCTGTACCGGTGTGGCACAAGGGTTCATAGCTTGAGATCATCGACATTGATAATGGCGATAATAGGCTGTTCGGCTGGCTGGAAGATGAATCAGACTCGGAACGCGTATTGCAATAGTATGGACCAGGGTACCTGTAGATCAAGGTGCTTTGGGGTCGCCCCGACCCTCGGGATCTGCGGGAAATGACGCCAACTCAAAGGCGGCGGCAATCCGTGTACTGCTCAGACCGGTGGAGGTCGGCGAGTTCTCCAGCATACCGAGCGCGACTCCACGAAATACTGTACACGCCATTATGTTCGTGAACGCCATGTACGACGTGGTGAGCGAGGAGCGGGCGCTGACGGGGACCAGCGGAGACACCGACACAGCGAGGTTCACCCAGAAGAACAGGACTGTGGCGCTAGATGCACGGAAACAGATCAGCAAGTTTACCCAGATTCGCACTCCGCGAGATGGGTTGACATACAGATAATACAGCTGTCCGCTGGTCATCAGCACTCTGGAGATGCTGAACAGCCCCTTTCCGGTGACCACCGATAGGAGGCGCGCACGCCAGCTTTGCTCGGTCGCGGCGTCGGCCGCTAGACGATAAGATATGGCTACAAAGACGAGCGTATCAAATACGAATGACGAGATGCTAGGGTAGGTTGTGTGGTGCACCTGGGAGCCCGTGCAGAAATGAGTGCCCGTTTGAGGTCCTGGATAGTGGATAGGGGGTGAGCTGCCAAACGCAATGGAGGTCGTGCTAGTGCTCACCTGCGCGAATCGACGCATAGGTGAATAAGTTGAGCGCCACCGTGGCGAGCCATAGGATGCTGAACAGCGCGGTAACGACTGTGGAGCGCAGGTACACGGCTCGGACGCGCAGCAAGAATAGGAATGAAGTGCATACCGCCCTCGTGGCCGCGCACACCGCCAGAAATGCTGTAAGTGGCACGCAGTGCCCTACCGGTGCGACTGTGTGGACATTCAGATGACACACATACACAGGGGGAGAGAGAGACTTTACATGTGAATATCACGATCATCAGCAGATGACCCATTGTAGTGATGCTGCGGTGTGCTGTCAAAAAGTAGTGCAGAATGGAGAGAACGAGTGCGCACCGTGACAGAAAGTAGATGGCGATTGGCCAGATGAGTCCAGCTCTTGCCGCAACTTGGTGCTCTCCCGGTATCGAAAGCAGCCAATCGTAAGAATAACCCTGGATGAAATCCATAGCATGTAAGTGAATGAGCGACGATTTGAATGGCCATGACCTCCAACTAACCGTAAAGTCCACTAAAGCAATATACGCCATCATCCTGAACGCCGACGAATTCTGAAAATTTGAGGCCATGGGCGTAAGACGAAGGGGGCCCTCCAAGTCGTTGCAGCCGCCAGCGCTAAATCATTTACAAGTTGTTATGATCGTGATTTCGGACTCAATGCACATGCCTCATGAAAAGTTGGTGTTTATTCAGGGTGACGCCCTTGAGGAACGTCCCTATATCGTCTCTTCGACCCTGGGCGGCAGTCACCGGTCGTAAAACGTAGAGCCCCTAATTTAAGTAATTAGTGCACGAAGCAACACCCAATTATCGGAGATTATCTACTTCCGAGAACGCCGATGCTGGCGCCTCAGTGAGGTTTAACAGTGTTTATCAGCGTGCTTAGCGCGCATCACATCGCCAGCCTGGGCATGGAGCGGTTAGTCTCACGCGCTTCATTTATGGTGTTTTCATACGCAGTAGTTCGTATTTGCATTAGCTCCTAGAACCGTAGGCGCAGGTGAGGTGTGGACGGGGCTCGGAGCCGCAGACATGCGAACGATAACACGCGACATGGTTCAAGATATTATGAGCATCAAAGTCTCTCGGTCACGGGCGTTGATGCAGATGCTCTGTGTAAATCGAGGTCTTTCTCCGCCACGGTCTTATATCCGAAGTCCAGTCCGTCGTCGGTTTACAGTATTTGATTTAAATTGGTTCCCTCATTTATGATCACTTGCTCAAGAAGATCGCAGAGCTGCGTTCTTGAGATTGTTCATTCCTTCAACGCTGAGGCTACCGGCAACATTGAAGCACCAATAGGAACATGGTCATAAAACTCCCCAATCCGATGGGTATATCGCATCCCGTCTCTCATTATAATCCTCTTATATGCTTGATGTTACCTGCCAACTTTGAGGAGCAGACGAATGTATTCGAGTCCCTAACCGGATCAGATAACAACCCTTACATTAGCTCGGCATGCGGCACAGATATCGCCTCGTCCCTGCTGCTGTAACGATAATTGTCTCTTTAGGCTCTGGAACCCCTTATGCGGTTCTGTGCGATGCACGGCACTTCATATCCCAGGTCTGAGGTATCCGATGCGGAGTCTACCATCACTGTATCCTAGACTACATCCGCGTACGCTTACCGCATCATATATCATCGGGCAGCCACGAAAAAAAGACACCCTTTCACACGGGATGCTGTGCGAGCCGAGGCATACGCGGGGTTCGTTCTTGAGGCGTGGGAAAATTGAAGCTTCCGACTTCCAGTCACCAACCGGCGCAGACTGACCTGCCCCCTGAAGTATATGTAACTCGATCGAAAGGCTATTCCAGCTCTAGTGGATGGGCTCCCGACCGCTGTGAGTGGAATTGGTCCCGCACTCCACGCCACTCCACGGTGGTCTTTGGCCGGCTGAACACACTCGAGGCTCTGCAGATCGGACTCAGAAGTTGTCGATCGCGGGACGGGATCATCGTTAAATTGGTCACACCGTATCTCCCATCGTTCGGTTTGCGTCAATCAATCTTCGGCCCCCCGCAGCATCGGGTCAGGTTACCATCTTTGAAACATTGCTCGACCGAACTTTCCGAGTCAATCTGCTGGCCGTCACTGCGTCGCTCTTCTGGCTGCCGTTTGGGCGACTTCTCCGGTCCGGTTCGATGCCCACAATGCAGCCCATTGAAGATTCGACTTCGACTCGCGTGCTTGAATGCCGTTCTTCATTCTGCGCTCGTCTGGGAAACGGACCTGCTACTCTCAGCACACCGCATGAGGCGGGCACACGGGCACATGTGGGATGTTCTGCATGGAACTAGTAAATCTACTTGTACAAGACCTGATGCCCTTCGATGACCCTTGTCACTCACCCTATTCTCTCCCCAACATCAACAGCGCTCTACACCCGCTCATCTTCCCGTCGTTCTGGTCAGCATGGAACCTCGCTCCCTCCGATACTTCGTTCAAGATCACGAAGCTGCCCCTTCTGTGCCCCCACTTTGTTCTCTACCCTGTTCTGCCTCGGAGGGAGAAGGGCGAAAACAGATGTAGTTCCAGGAAGATGGCTCACAAATCAATTTGGCATCGTATCCGAGTACGCTTTCATCTCATCTTTCCTTCTCCTTTGTCGGTTTCTTCCACCACGTCACTTCCTCCACGTCCACATCCTATATCTTAGCGATCTGAGCCACAACTCACCTGTGACAGGCATCGCAGCAGCTGGTCACAGTGCATCGATCTTTATCCACCGCGCTCACTGTTGCGATGTTGCGATGTCATGATGATGTTGAGGCTCCGAGAACCAGATATCGCTGCTAGACGCAGCGCCGCGCATTAATATTTGATACCATGTTTCCCTGCTGTGGAGCCTCAAGCTTAAGAGCTCCGGGTGTTAACAGCAGCCCCCATTTCCATGACACTCCTCCGCTCCGATGTGCTCCTGGGAACGATTACGGAGCTGCGTTCTTGGAGCGCCCTAACTCTGCTCGTGCACGTTTCCGCTGCCACCATGGCCAGCAGCACTGCAGAGCAGACGAGAGTGTTGTTTTCAACTGCCAGCTCCCAAACCCCTTTCCATCGCATCTTGCACCTCAACGCGTCCTCTTTCCTCGAATTCTTAGATCTCGCTTCCCTGCTGTGGTTGCATCGACATACGCGCCCAGCGATCAGGTGTCCCCTCCCACACACCCTGGGATGAGGCGCACATATAGGTCGAGAAGATCGCGGAGCTGCGCTGCAGGGGTCGTCTACTCTGCCCTTACACATATTCGCTGAGACGACCAGCAACGGGGAAGGGCAGATCGACCTGCCTCGAGAATGTACGCAGCTCCCCAGTCCGATTCGCGTCACATACCCAATTTCTTTCCATTATATACATATTCCCTTGATCTCTTCTCGCTGCCAGCGTGGTATTGGTCCCGCCTCCGTCATCGCTGCCACATTGTTCGATGTTCAAACGTGCGGACGGTACTGTTTACCGCATCCACAAGTGACGATCGCGTACTCAGCTACCAAAGCAACTCGATGTTGCATGTTGTATTACCCTCTATGTATACTGTCTCTTTCCAATTACTATTGTGGGCTTAGCTATCGTCACATCTATATGCGTGCTACTCAAAACCAATTCTCAGACAGTCCCCACCCATCTCGGATCCCAGATCCCGGATCCGAAATCTCAATGTAATCGTATGCTGGACGCAGACGCAGGGTTCGGTTAGCATAACACCATCTAACTTACGGGCCCCAAGGGACGTACCAACGGCCTCGTACTGATCAGCAATGGGGTGTATGGATTCAGGCTAGGATAGGTCGTGTCATTGTTGGCCATAGCCAGTGGGATGTGGGCAGAGAACTGTGCGCCGAGGAGCCGGCTAGTGTCGAAAATAGTTTGCGTAATTTTAAGCAATTTAAGCTGCAGTGGTTGATGGTCGTGCGACACAGGACTTTGCGATGTTCTGATACTTGCACGAAGCTTGAGCTGCCCGAGCCCGAGCAGTAGCGCTATACCGAATGGATCTGGGATTTAAAGGATGTATATCTGCGATATTGGTGGATATGGACCATACAAGTCGTATACAAACAGGAGAGACTCGTGGGGCTCGATCACGCGTATTAAATAATAAGCGCCCAATATAAATTGACGTTTCAGCGATTTGACTTCCGAGTCGACTTCCCCCTAACCTTGCTCACCACGACATTATTTTCGCCATGCGCTCTACATGCATGGTCGAAGAAGCGATTTCATCCCCGAGGCCGTCTGCCATGGTCTACGAGGCTTGGTCTTAGACTCCGAGTCTAAAGTACCGCCGAACACTGAATTCGACTTCAATTCGCCTTTGGAGTGCATAAAAACCACTGCCCGTCTCCTCTTTTGACTCTTCCAACCACTACCGCGACACATCTTCCTGCGGTACTTTGTCTCTCCAGCTGGTGTCATTATCTCTTTAAATCATTTCTCACCACTGGTTGCAAGGATTTGATCTCCTCAAGTCCGATGTATGGCCATATTTTCGTAGGCGAATGGAGTGTGCACTAGTGTGGACAACCTGGAGGTGGGGAGCGGCTCGGGTGAGTCCTCACTCTCGCGCCCTTCATTCACCTCTTCCCATTTGCAGTGATTTCTGTAGGCACAGGCGGATATACCGCAGCTGCTGGTATGTTGTTGCAGTAAATGGCGAAGCTCGCCCGTCTCACTCGCCTTCTACGCCCAGCTGCGGGATTTGTGGGACAATCTCAGCGAATCTTAAGCATTGTGGACCTAGCTTTGGATTTTGATGTCTGAGATAAGGCCTAATCGGCTTCATGGTTCCTTGATCTCTCTTCTTCTCGTCTTTTACTCCGTTTGCTTTGCATTCGCGTGCCGCACGTGAACAGCCCATCGAGTACGGCGCGGACATCACAGCACTGAAGCAAAGCGGACTCGCCTAACACTTAGCGCTGTGATAATAAGGCATCGGGCTCTGCGACCTCCCACATGCCGCGTGCAAGACGGTTCAAACTCAACACCATGACTCCTCACCTGTCCTTGTAAGTTTTACGCCACCGTACAGATCGTCACGAGGGTCTTACGAATCGATCAAATTGGTACAGTAATGCCCGAACGACGCGCAATATAGAAATGAATATGAAGTCCAAGGCCAGCAGACGAGTCAGCACGACTTCAATCCCAATCTACTTTCGGTTTCCTCAATATACACTGCATCCGATACAATGGCCGCGTCCATCGCCCACTTTGACGACCTTCTCGCTCAACACGACTTCCTATTCGTCGTCTGTGCGTATATCTCCGTTGACGCGTTCTTGCAACTGATTTCAATACCGCAGACTACCGAGGTCACTGGTGCCCCTTTTGGACCTCACACCTGAAGGCCTTTGAGGCCCTCAAACCGGAGATCACCGCCCTCAATGGAAAGATGCTCGCCGTAACCTCCGAGCTCGAACAGCACAGCGAAGCAACGCGCAAATCATCCGGATACACCGGAGAAATCATTGTCGATACTGAGAACTTCCTTGCAAAGGAGCTGAAGCAGCGTGGATGGCTTGACGTCGCGATCAGCTCGCGATGGGGATACGAGCATGGCATGGCGCAGCCCTCGCTGCTGGCGATCAAGCAGAATAAGGAGGTGCCTTATTCGTGGGCCATCGTCCCTTCTCTGGTGTGTTGTTCATTTCGCGTTCTCGGTCTCCGCTTGCTCATAGATATGTATATATGAATCTTGCTGGTGCGAAGGACCGCCCTGTTTTAACCCAGGTGTGGGCCAACATTGAGGCCCAGCTCCAGGGAAAGAAAGGCTCCCCCGTGGAAGTTGGCACGATTGGGGCGGGAAGTGTCATTCTCGAGAAGCTCTTTGGTTAAACGAGATGGAATGTATTAGCTCCCACCCATATTCTGTATGGCATATATTTAAATCACAATCCCTCAGATTCGTCTGTCTGATCTCTTATCTCCTATGTCGCATCATTCTATTTACCAACAACCACGAAGAGCTGATCTCAAGTGGGGTGGATGTAAAAGGCTGCATGTCGGATCGCAGTCCGTGTATATTGTTCCTTTTCCCAGTCTCGTCACGCTGGCAGCAGAGGTTCTGCTATCACCACATCCGCATACGAGCTAGTCGAGCCTAATGTTCAGATGGCGGCCCTCACGACGCCCTAGCGCCACGTGAGTTACTCGTGGCTCATCCCCGGTGCTGGGAAATCCGAATCAGTGACCTCTGAAATTTGAGACTCCTCGCGATGTGTTTTTGGCGAAGCAGTGGATACCATTACGTATATTGATATCCGCACTCGAGCCCAAAATGCAGTGTTTCTACAAAGAATCTCTACAATAAGCAGCCATATGCTATGTATCCAGCAATGTCATCAAATTATTTCCGCCATGCAGTCCCCAAAGAATGCAGAAAAAACCCCAGAAGACGACTGATTAACTAGGAGTTGCATGTAGGGAGAATTTATTCATTTCAACTGGACACTGATGTCCAGATCGGCATTGAGCTTTGCGTTCGAATCCAGGATACGGCACGGTAACATCAATCCAGACTCTGGGTGGTTCGAACCGTTTGTGAGGCGTGCGAAAATCCTGAACCTTTTCGGATTGCGACTTCGATCTTGCTCCGCTCACAATCTCCGCGAGTCTCTTGCTTGCTGCAAGTCATCTTGAATCTCTCCAGTATCAGCCGAATCCACTTGAATTTACTCCTTGAAAAGCTCACTCGCTTTATAAGTGCAGCATTTTTCAATTAAATGGAACCTCAAGTTGCAGCAGACAGGGTGTCAGATCGTTGTGAGTATGGTGATGTACTTGACTACAGCTTTGGTCCGACAGAACATCCTAGTCTCCCGAGCTGACTCGGATATAAACTTTCGATCCCGCGATGGGATCATCTTCAAGGTGCATAGTGCCAATCTGAAAGCTGCGTCAGAAGGCTTCTCGCCGCCGGAAGGGACCAGCTCTCAAGACGACATCGTATCCCTCACTGAGGATGGAGAGACGTTGGAGCTGCTGTTCCAATACATTTATCCCCAGCGACATCCTGACCCTAAGGATATCGACTTCAAGCTCTTGGCGAAGCTGGCGGAGGCGGCGGAAAAGTATCAGGTGTATACCGCGATGTTGATATGCCACGTACGCATGGGGTGAGTGATTGATTTCGCACCATTGACCGTGCAGTTACTGACGTGGTGTTTATTTGCGTAGAGATGTATACGCTGATCATCCTTTTGAGGTGATGATGTATGCGATGACGCACGGATACGCCGATTTGATGGACAAATCGGAAAGAGTAGCACTGGAGGTGTCGCAAACGTTGGCGTTTGAGAGCTTCCCCCCTCAAGTTTATATTGCCTGGGTGAGTCCGAGGTGTGGATCGCGTTGATATACAACACTAACTTTCATAACGCAGACGCGGTACTATGCCCAATGGATGGACCTCGTCGCGCATCTACTGAAGCATATTGGCAGAGGCAATGAACACACTCACCAACATGGTGCGCAGAAGTGGTTCATATCGTTCGTGGGCCAGTTGGACAGGCCGGTTTCGATCCTGAAACTGGACCAAATTTTCGAACAAGCTATAATTGACAGCCGCAGCTTCAGCCCCTATCAGGACCCTTCATGTTCTACTTGCAAGGGCTGGATTGTCAATTGGAGGGATAACGAAATGAGGAACGAAATTGGTCGCATGAAGAAGCTTAGTAGCTTTCTGTAGTCACATGTCGCCTCTTCAATACACCATATTCATACTGTTTCGCCTTACCGTAAAAGCCTAAAGCTTGACGTCGGAGAGTCCGAATTCGCCGATTGCGAGCTCGAGGCTTCGACTTCGATATTCGCCCATAATTTTGCCGGCGATTCTCATTCGACCGCGTGGAACTTCCGCACGTCCATGGAATTTTCTATGGACCGGTGCTATGGAGCTGATGAATGTATAAAATCCACAGTACTAGTTCCTCGAGCTCCATTCGTTCCCAATCCCGATCCTCTCTTGCGAGCCTCTCCTTCCCTTTTCTTCTCGGAGCTTGTTGAACACGCAGTGTGTTTGCACTTCAAGACCAGAAGCTGGTGCTTGCCCCTCTATCATAATTTCTGTCATCATCGCTTGCTCCTGCGATTCGGTCATTGCAGCTCAACAAGTCGAAGACAAAACCAGGTGCGCGGTGCTGATTCCATTCTAATATTCCGTATCTAAAGCGGTTCACCGTAGGTCCCAATTCAGTGGTTGTGCATCATGCGGCGGTCAGGCAAAACTGCTAAATAAGATCTTGTATTTGAGCATCGGGAATCGAGGTAGGCTGCATTTTCCATTTATCCTGCCCAAGCAAGCGGCAAGTAACATCCTTCCTCCATCGCCCACGGCTGTAACTCTGACTCATGTCGTTTCCTGCAGAATGTATGAGCATTAACGACTCCAGTCTATCCCTCCACTGCATTCATCCATCTCTACCCACTCGTTTCTGGCCAGATGCCCCAGATGAGAACGGAGCTTCAACGACCATGCCCATTTATCCGCTCTTGCCCCACGAAATTATGCCGGAGTCACAGCATATTTCAGAGAGCAGATATGAAGCGTGGCATATTCAACGAAGCTCCCGAACCGCCTGGGTGTCGTGTCCTACTCCCGAGCACGCCTCCCTATATTATCTCACCCCTTCACTCGTCGTTCTCTCTCTTTCCGCTGACATGATGGCGCCTCCGCTCCACGTGCACATATGAGCGACTCGAGCCTGGGGATCACCGCAATCCTATGAACGCACCGTAGCATGTAGCACTTTTGTCGCTTCATCCCTAGTGCTTTCATGCGCCTGCCTTGAATCGCCGGGCTCTGGAAATACCATATCAATGTGCCCGAGGCGCTGGAGATATTTTCACCTCGACGAGGCTGGTTATTAGTCATCAAATATGTACCTTTGCCGAGAGCCACACATTTTGGAAACGATCACGACTTTGAACAGACAGGGACGTTGCAGGGATCTTCCACCGGAAATGCGACGCATGCTTGGGCTCGGGTCTCAGCAAGTAATTTCAATATTCACAGCCGCAGCTGAAGGATATATAAGTAACAGAAGGAGAGAGAAGCAAATATGCGCATGCTTGCTTGAGTCAACATGCTACCAACGTCCGAAATTCTAAACTGGCGTTTGCATCTTCGTATGTGGTCATTTAGCTTCAAGGATTGACATACATCATGTCTATGGGCCCTCAGCTCTTTTCTCTGACATCTGCTTGGGAATCACCGAAGCAGCCAAGAAAGAACACTTCGGCTTGACCGTAGCTTGACCGTGGCATGACTTTCAAAGTCAAATAAAATTCTTCAAAACGACTAGTGCGTCAATCAACGTCAAGTAAGATCAAACTTGACTTTCACCCGACTACTATCTGCCATCTGTGCGACTTCAGTTGAATTTCCGTATTTACTGAGAGTCACGAGGTAGGCAGGCATCCATAATGCGTCTATGATTTAGCCGAATGAGTAAATAATACATGGAAGATAGGAGCGACGCACAATGATCTGGCCGGTGACGCGGTGACGCGCTGGGCTCGCAAAACGCTCTTTGGGCACCATGCTCCGACGAGCATTTGAAAGCCTCCCTTGAAGCGCAGTACCCGATGAAGTAGGAGGGGCACGAACGGTATTTACGGATCAAGGGACCTTCGGAGTAGAGTCCCGAATCGAGTGAACTGCAGGAACTAACGCCAACTCGAAAGCGGCGGCGATCCGCGTACTGCTAAGACCAGCGCTGGTCAGCGACTTCTCCAGCATGCCGAGCGCGACTCCACGAAATACCCTGCACGCCATGATGTTCGTGAACGCGATATATGGTGTGTTGAGCAAGTGGTGGGAGCTGACGGGGACCAGCGGAGACACCATCACAGCGAGGTTCACCCAAAATGAAAAGATGATGGCGCTGGATGTGCGGAAATACAACAGTAAGTTTGACAAGCCGCACGCTCCGTGAGATGGGTCGACATACACATAATACAGCAGGCCGCTGGTCATAAGCGCTCTTGAGACGTCGAAAAGACCTTTCCCGGTGAACACCGACTGGAGACGGGCGCGCCAGCTGTGCTCAGTTGCGGCGTCGGCCGCTAATCGGTAAGAGATGGCTAGAAAAACCAAGGTATCGAATACGAAGGAGGAAATGCTTGGGTAGGTAAAGTAGATGGTCTGGTAGCTTATGCAATGATGCATGTATGTAGAAGGCGCTGGACGATGGATGGGAGATGGTTGAGCTGATGGACGCAATGGAAGACATGCTATGGCTCACCTGCGCGAATCGATGTAGCACCAAGTACGTTGAGTGTCACCGTGATGAGCCACAGCGTGCCGAACAGCGCAGTAACATATCTTGAGTGCAGGTACACGGCTCGGACGCGCAGGAAGAATAGGAACGAGGTGGATATCACCCTCGTGGCCGCGCACATCGCGAGATATGGTATAAGTGGTGTGCATTCCCCTATCGGTGCGACTGCGTAGCCGGTTAGATGATATCTGGACATTGCGAGAGAGAGCGAAGATTCACACACGAATATCAAGATCAACAGCAGATGAACCCATGTGGTGATGCTGGAGTGTAGTGTTAGTACGCACTGCAGAATGGAGAGAATGAGTGCGCACCGGGACAGAAGGTAGATGGCGATCGGCCAGGTCAGTCCAGCTCTTGACATAACTTTGTGCTCTTGTGATATTGACAGCAGCCAATCATACGAATATGCCTGGTAGAAATGCATGGTACGTAAGTGAATAAGCGGCGAGTTGAATGGCAACGTACTGTAAGCTGAGCAACCGAGATATAGGTCGTCACCTTGAGCGCGAGCAGATCGACTGTGGCGGGAAGATAGGCATGCAGATTTGACGAGGCCATGAGCGTAAGACAAGAGGGACGTCCAAGTCGTTGCATTTGTCAACGCTCGCCATATATGCATAGTTCATCGGTGATGATCCCAATATCGGGCTCAATTGGCACACATGAGCCAGAGGCCGGGAAGGAGTGTACACAGTACAGCGACCTATTATTCGATGTGGCCTAGCACCTGGGCTGACGGTTTCTGGTGCAAGTAGTCAGGGCGCTCAACACTGACCGGGAAGTCGGGTACCGTAGCGTCGCCTTAAGCCAGCGCCTTCTCGGTTCATTGTGAATTCTTTGCCATTCCGCGACTCTTGATTTGAGCCTCTACTGCACGCTGCTACCCATAGGACGCCCGACACTACGGGCAAGTAGCTGCAGTCGGCATGACAGTCTGTGCAGTAAGCAGAAGTAAGCAGAAGACCGGTCGCTGGTCAGATAACTGGTCATGACAGGTCGCGCGTGGTCCATACCCTTAAAATTGCTGCAAATCATCATTCATATCAGTCCCAAATCTCATTATGTGCATTGAGCTGCTCCATCCGAGCCTGAGAGTGTTCAGTCACCTTTACAGCTCCGATTCGGAGCCGCTCAGCTTGAAATCGGTAACACTCACACTAGCTCGCGCGTTGCCGCCCTCAAAGCATACAGTCCCAAGGTTGAACATCTTGTGCCCGTCACATTCATGTACATGTCACGGACATCCGTGTTATCACATATCCGCAAGCTTGAAGTTGGGAGCTTCGTTATTGAGGCGTCTCACGTGTGATATGTATTCCCACGATCGCTAGGTCCGGGCCCGCATTGCCTCGGACGGAGTCGGACCTGGCGACTGACCGTATATATGATATTTCAGGCTGCCATAACTACTTCTATCTATAAGCTGGCAGGCCAGGACTTCCCCGCAGATTAATTGCGATCCTCCTATCAAACAAGAAGGCACTCAAAGCCTTGCTACAGTATATTTATATTGGGCTAAATGGGAGATTCGGAGATTTTTGGCGGTAGAATCTCGCTACTGTACAGTAGATCGGCACTTATAATATGATGTCTTTCACGGACGGCCATCACCCAACCCGCGGGTATTTAGCATCGTCAGCGAGCTGATAGGTATGCCCGCGGTTGGCCCGCGGGCACCTGCAGATATTTTAGGCTTGTGTTTTGACCTCCTCCTTCCATACACGTCTCTGACCCACATCGCATAGCGCCTGTGTGAAGGGGTATACGCGTTGCATACGTGTCTCTGACCAGGTGGGCATACCTGGGCATACACATCTCTGACCTACATCGCTTCCAATGAGTCATAGCGCCTGTGTAAAGGGGTATATGCATCTCCAACCAATCTCTGACCCAAAATCGCTTACGAATCACGATCCAATGTAGATCCTGTATAAAGCTCTGCGCCAGACTGTCTAAAAACTATAACATCACATTCACTCTGCCCTCTCATGTCACAGTCAAAGCTCTCCATCCTAGTCACCGGCTCCAACCAAGGCCTCGGTTTCTCAGCTGCGCGCCATCTATCGAAGCTCCCGAATGTCCATCTCTTCGTCTGCGGCCGCGATGCCAATCGTGTGCAGGAGGCGGTCGAGAAGCTGAAACGCGAGGAAGAATGCGCAGCTGAGATCGACACCATCGTTATGGATATCACAGATGACTCGAGTATCCATGCAGCAGTGGCGGATCTCGAGAAGAAGCTCGGCGGTGCGGCTCTCGATGTTCTTGTTGTACGCATCCTTCGTTCGCTATCTAAGGCATCATCTCAAACCCTGACGCCAATCGCAGAACAATGCAGGACTTGCACTCGAGACCGACGGCGACATTGAACGCGATGGCCTCCGCACAAGGTTCGAGAACACGTTCTCGGTGAACGCCTTCGGCACCGCGGTCGCCGCCGAGGCGTTCCTTCCGCTGCTCAAGCGCTCCACCGCGCGCCCACGGATCGTGAACGTGGGCTCCAGCGCAGGAAGCTGCACTCAAATGGCTGAGACTCGCAACGCGGGGTGGATGGTACGTCTGAGCTTCACTTTCTACGATCTTCAACAGGAACCACGAGACTCAACGAGAATTCGATCCGCAGGTCTATAAAGCAAGCAAGTCGGCACTGAACTCAATCGCCATCTCGCTGGCCGTTGCGAATCCCGACGTGCACGTCGTGGTGGTGGATCCGGGGCTAAATGTAACGCGATTGAACACTTATGGCGTAGGTGCGGACCCGAGCGAAGGATCACAGATCATTGTGGATTACGCGTTGGAGATAAAGGGCAACAGCCCAGGATTTTATAGCGCGCAAGGGGTCGTTACCTGGTGAAGGTGAATATCAAACGGTTGTATGGACCACTGTACATGTAGATTCAATCACTGCTTGTCCATACACTATGGTATCCGGGCTTAGTGATGAAGTATGTGAGGTAATAGTACAGTTCCGTGAACATTCGAGGGCCAACGTCCATGTTTCTGTACTACATCATCTTAATATCATTCGTGCGATTGCAATCCTTCTGCGACTCTTCAACGCACGTGTCGTCGTCGCCACCGTCAAGTTCGCGAGGGTTCAAGTTCCGATTTCCATGATGTCCTCGTCATCCCCTTGCACAGCAACACGCAGCCCGATTCCAATTGTCGATACCGATGTCGCGATGCACATCACGAGCATGCAGCAGCAGGCTTTCCACTTCGGCATAGTTCCTCTGTCTGATGAGGATAGCGCCCAAGGATGCCGAGCAGTCAGCGGCACCCACAAGATTCCCAACCTCGATGAATTGAGCTCGTGTATCCACGAGGATAGCGGTGACCTCAGAGTAATTTTCCTGCAACTTGAGGACATTACCCAAGCTCTGCGAGCACCAGGCGGCACCTAAATGATCCCGAATCTAGATGGATTAAGCTCGAGCGCCCGTGAGGACGGTGGTGGCCTCGGAGTAATTGCTCTAAATTATTCTCTGAGCAAGGTGAGCACCGGGCAGCGCCCAAACAGTCTCCGACTTGTAGAGATTGAGTGCGACCCTCAGTTAGGATGGGATGGCCTCAGAATGATTTTTCTGCGTTCTAATGCGCGATGACGTCTTCGTTATTTATAACGTGCAGGATGGTCGAGGTCTTCCACATCCCCCCCCCCGCAACCAGGATTGCTAATCTTGAATTTCGTTGCTGGCAAGAATTGTTTCCAGGGTCAATACGATCTCGTCTCTCCCGAACGCTATATTGAGCAGCAAGGGCTGGGATGGTGGTGGGACACTATGACTGTTAGAAGGGACTAGCAGATTATATGTACACTCAGAGACAGCTTGAAGAATCATCTAATGGAGTTACCTGATCCGCCGTTGTACGCATTGACTTGCCGTGGAAAATATGACCCGCGACATTCGTCACGGGTCCCGATGGGCTGATGGTGTTGAAGGATGTCTTCACATGGGTATCAGTTTAAGATTACTGTAATTAGATAGGCTCATTGCATACCGTTTTTGCTGTTTGGACACCTGTAGATGTCGTCCGATTGCAATGTTCTCTCGATCATTCTGCTGTTGGAATGCGAGCGCCACAGCTCGATGACGCGTACGATAGATCGTAGCTGACGCGCCGGGACGCGCGTCGACGCGCGTACCGTACGCGTATGCCTTCTATTTTGTTGGATATAACTAGAATTGCTAGATCTACAGTATAAATAGCTGCACACATGTATGTAAATACTCGTCGCGATTACTTGCTGAGTCCCGAACCACCGTGCGAACCTTATTTCTCAATATCTGCAACCTCAGCTGTTTTCTCTGAGTAACACAAACTTCATCAGAAGCTGATAGAGCCTCTTGTGTTGTGGCAGCGTTGTAGTAGCTCAAGTCTCAAAGATGGTGAGTGGGGAGTCTCTCGAATATTGGTGTCTGAACTCAGAATGGTTCGTTTATGAGGCGTGCGAAAGACATACATACTCCGACTTCCGATGCCAATCGCCAGCGCTTCGAGGATTGACCAGGATTGACCTCCATTTCTCTAATCCACCAGCAGGCTCTTCCCTGACGTATAGCTCGATCGAATGGATGCTCCAGCTCTAGCAGACAGGGTCTCAGACCGCTGTGAGTGGAATTGGTGCTGTACTCTCCTGTGCTCTTTGGCCGACAGAACACCCTAGTCTGCAGAGCGGACTCAGACATTAGCTTTCGCTCGCGCGACGGGATCATCCTCAAACTTCACCGGAAGAATCTAGAGACTTCATCTGAGGGCTTCTCCCCGCCAGCGGGGACTACCTCCGAGAACGAGATCGTATCCTTGACTGAGAGTGGAGACACGCTGGAGCTCTTGTTCCAATTTATATATCCACAGAGGTATCCTGACCTGAAGGGCGTTGAATTCAAGCATCTGGAAGAGTTGTCCGAGGCGGCAGAGAAGTATCAAGTTTACTCGGCGATGGCGGTGTGCAATTTCAGAATGGAGTACGCCGATGATTCAACTCGATAACAGCTTTGCTTACTGACAACCTTTGGCAGGGAAGCGTACCATAAGCACCCTTTTGAGGTTGTGATGTATGCCCTGAGGCACGGCTATGCAGATCTTATGGACAAGTCACAGAGAGTTGCACTGGATGTATCCCAAACGCTGGCCTTCGAGAGCTTTTCTCCTCAAGTCTACATTGCCTGGGTCAGTCATTTTTGAATGGCAGTCGTTTTCGATAGTAACTGAGGTTTTTAAATGTCGCAGACGCGCTATTACGCGCAGTGGATGGACCTGCTGGCAAGTCTGCATAGGTCGCTAAACGATATACCGCACGACAGTTTCCACTCAGCCACCCCTCATAATCACGGCGTGCACCAAACCAATTGGTTCCAGTGGGTAATGTCGCAACTGGATAGGCCAGCATCGCTGCTAAGAATCGAATCTTTCTTCGAGGAGGACGTGGATCGCACGGGGATGTCGGTTTGCTGGGACTGCAAAGTACACTTGCAAAAGTGGAAAGATGGGGAGATGAAAGATGTGGTTGCAAACATGAGGAAGCTGAGCGAATTTTTGTAAAGAATTGGGGCAATATTCGCGAAGGTTTTGCAAGCAGAGTCTCTTTTTCATTGGTTTGAAGGTTCGTCTTCCTAATCTTTGATGATTCGAGCGACCGTCCAAATGATATGCAGGATGCCTTAAGTGAAGGAAAGACAGGAGGATGATATCCGAAGACGAATCCTCAACCAAATAACCTATGCTTTCAGTGCGCCCAAGATTTCCCAGAATTTACGCCAGATAACACGGGTTAGATATAGACCGCAGATATCAGACCTCGGTCGACGGCCACACGCTATAACTTAATTCATTGATGTTGAAATTATTGAACGCAATGCAGGGGTACCTCAGGCTCGAGTCTGAATGAGGCCATATGGTCTCGTCTAGTTGTTCATCTTTCGGGTGCACCGCGGTCCTTCAGTCTCCCTCATCCAAGGCACTTTATATGAATGTGATACGGCGACTGGTTACCTTGTCTAACAAATATGTCTCCGCTACGTCAGTCAGCACCAGCCAGCAGCATTCAGAGTGTGGCGAAGAAGCGAAGCGATAACTCAAATACATTTATTTGTTGTTGGTATGCTCAGTTTTTTAATATCGCGCTTACCGATGTTAATTAGATGGAGAACTCTCGGAATACCGAATAGCGCTGGCTGTGGCCGGCAGCCTGATCATGAAGACAATAAAAAAAACCCAAGACAGCTAGGGTTGGTGCAAAGACCTTTGTCTTGACCTGTCTTGCGTGCTTGCCAACACTTTCGCTTCTTGCAGTCTCCTCTGCATCAGTTTCCGGCGCATGGTGCCAATGTCAATGCTGAAGGGGTGAGTGGTCGAGCACCGCCCTACATTGAGATATGCATTTGCTTCTGGGTTGTGATGAAGATATCACCGCAAATGGGCGAGGATGGGCAAGAGGTAGATTTGAAATATCATGGCGGGATTGCGGAAATCTTGCAAAACCTAGGATGGGAAGTATGCAACCGAAGAGGTGTGCAGCACCGCCTGATACTAGATTGGAAAATAAATGGTGCGGGTTGTACATATTTGTGTTCTCTTCAAGGGCGAGAGCTGGATCCGAAGCAAAACCAGAGTAAACAGCTAAGAAGCTCTATGTCAAGGAGTTAAGATACAGGATAAGCTAATAAGTAGGTAAGTATACACAATCAGTCTAAGGAGCTCTGATATCAAGTAGCGTGTCATGGGTATCGCATCGGTGGTGGAGCAAGGTAAACCGCAAAAGAGAACAGAAACCACCTAATAGGATTCGCATCTTCGCGCGCCCTACTCGAGCCTGACGAACCGCCCAAGCATCTCCACCACCGCCTCCCTCCTTGCGTGCGTATCGAACACCGTCGCGTGATCCAGGCCGGGGTAGAACAGCACCTCCATCTTCCCGCCTTCCCCCTCTCCCGGCGCGCCGTCCTGTCCTAGCGGGGTGCGGGCGGGGGCGACCCACCGCGCAGCGGGGACCTCGCTCCCGGTGAGATACTTCCGCACCTCCTCCGCATCCACGACCTGGTCGTCCCCGCTCAGCACCACCCCCGTCCGCATCCCCCTCCCCCTCCCCCCCCCCCCCACGCCCTCCTCCATGTCCTCCAACTCGTCCTTCCACAGGACGTTCTCCGCCCAGAAGAAGTGCCGCCCCAGCGTACGGCCCACGTCCGCGTCCCGGCTCGCAAAGTACCACAGCTGCCACTCGTTGGCGGTGCTCGGACGGCGGTACACGAAGTTGTATGCGAGGGCGGGGAGGTGGAGGAGGAAGGGGATGGGGTCGATGAAGGCGGTGGCGGCCACGCGCGCCTTCAGCGCGTCGTTGTGCAGGATCCAGGCGGACATGACTGTCCCGTACGAATGCGAGGCGAGGACGAAGCGGGCGAAGGGCTGGGCCGGGACGAGGGGGGAGGTCTCGTCGGAGTTGGAGCTGGAGCTGGTGTCGCTTGATTTGAACGAAGAGCCGGGGGCGAGGGAGTCTAAGATGCTCGTAAACGCTTCGACGAACTCCGCACTGGGAAGGACGGGACGTGTGATGTGCATGCTGATGGGGAGGATCTCGATGACGAGGATGCCGACGTCCGGATCCTGCTTTATCAGGTCCGCGAAGAAGGGGAGGTAGGGCCAGGTGCCGATGCCGATGCCGTGCAGGAAGACTATGGGCAGCTTCGTGCTGGACCGGTGGGGCCTGTAGGCGTACGACAGCTCGGAGTGGGCTGAGCGTTTCGAGAACACCGTGAGCGGGCGGAAGGGAAAGGCGGTGAACCATTTGGGCGTGGCGTAGTGCGTGAAGCCGGCGCGCAGGAGGGAGAGGGAGGAGATGGCGTCTACGACACCAACGGTCTGCAGCAACATGAATTAGTTAATCGTGGAATAAGCAGACCAACAAAAAGGGGCAGGACTGACCATATACCATGCAAACGGCCGATGGAGAGTGTGCACCGGGTCGAACGTGAGGCGCATGCTCCCGCTCTTCTCCGGCAGGCTGGCATCGCTCTCGCCCCTCTCCAGCTCCCTCCCTAGGATCTTTTCTATATCAGCGACATACCCATCGATCTCCTCCTCCCATTCCGGCAAGGCAGTGTCGGAGTAGAACAGCGCCCATAGTGTCCAGTGGACGACGTCCTCGCGCTTGAAGTCAGGGCGGGTGAACCAGCCTGTGGGATATGCGTGCCCGACCAGGTAGGACTTGCAGCGCTTGAAGAGGGCCTGGCGTGCGGCAAAGTCGATCGGGGGTGGGTGGGCTGCAGGCTACAGAGAGATGCCATTACATCAGTCTCATTCGATCATCCAACACCGCGAACAGGGAGAGACTCACCTTCTGAAGGTAGTGATCTCTTGGCAGATATACAAGCAAGTAGAACGAAGCCTCTAGAGCAGCGTACGCTGCGAGCCATGGGGACACGAGAACGCGGCGCTGGGCGAGGCTGAGGGCAATGTAAAGAAGGCTGAGCGGGGCGACGAGGCGGATGGCGGTGATGGCGAGCCTGATCCCGATATACTCGTGCAGCGTCTTGCCTATCATTGTCGATTATCTTGATGTTGAGAGGTTTAAGCCATTGAATCCTTTAATGAGATTGCTAGTCCGCAGTCACATGTTTACAATAAAGTAGTACAGCGCACCACGAAGGGAAACCCTCCTCAACGGCCGTGGGAATTCCGTAGTCATCCCCGCTCCTGCATCCTACTGTCTCAGTGTCTGGACTACACGCACAATTCCATGCTCGAACTCTAAGCTATGCGCAAGAAAAAGAACAAACAGGTGAGCGCCTTGGTTAAGGGAAAATGTGCAGCAATTCATGGGATAGTGATTGATACATACAGTCCGAGCACAACTGCAGCCTCGAGTGGCAACTGCGCCCCCAACAAATAAAGAAAAGGCTGGCTAGGATTCTGAGCGCACCGATATCTTCAAGGACAAAGAGGCGTATGATCGGATTGCTGCCTAGCATCATTTGGAGTCTTTCTACTTTTCCATCCATGAGCCAGTTTCGCGTCTTTCTGGGTGCAGTCCCAGGTAGACTATGTCTTTTGGATTGTCTAGGTCCTCGGGTTCGACCTCTGCCATGTTCTCTCCCGCGACACTTATGGCTTATAACTGGCGCATATCTCACTTGATCGGAAACACTGTCTTTGGGGAAGTGGGAGAATGCGAAGAGGGTGCATAGTACACACAAAACTCCCGGGAGAACTTGCGGAAGCACGAAAGTGGGTTTCTCGTATCCTTCCGAGTATTTCTCTGGCGCTGATCAATGAAAGACTAAACCACCATGTTTAATTCGCCGCCCGCTCAGGATGGCCGCAGGGCACGCGCCAACACGCCATCTTTTAATTTACCTCCCGATCTGCGTCACTTCTTCAAACACCACTGTTAGAAACTCAGGAAACGCAAGAAACCGCCTCCGAGTACAACGCTTCTTTCATCAGCCATTTCCCGCCTTCAGCTTCAACTTACACTCTATTTCCTCGCTCTCTTCTCTTCGCATCAGGGAGATTGTAGATATATGGGGCGGGATTGACGTCACACGTGTCGCTCAACCGGACGATGCCTTGAAGACAAACGACTTGGTCCGGATCTGCGACTCGGCGTCAGCGATTCGACGGGATGGCGGATTTGGACTGGGCGTATGCTAATTTGGCACTGCAAGGCAAGCGGCGAGCTCGTGGTGCATAAGTATTCAGAAGCTCTCTTGGAATTCTCCCATCTCTTCCCGCGATGTTGAAGGGTAATATCAATTGGTAATTCTTATTTGTGGCGTTTCGTAATGCCATGCGCATGCACGCAGTCGTGTTGGGATCATAACACGCTCACTGAGATGACCTCGTTTTCCGTAGCATTCCGTCTGTGCGTGATTTTAGCATTTCCCTTTGTTGGCACTTACCTAATACACATCGGTCTAAATCGTAAGTATTTCAAAATGTCGCATCGCTTTCATTCGACGATGCATCTCAGGACAGCGCTTAGTTCCAAGCATGTTACTAGCTGCCTCTT
This sequence comes from Athelia psychrophila, assembly GCA_001630335.1. Classification (NCBI taxonomy): domain Eukaryota; kingdom Fungi; phylum Basidiomycota; class Agaricomycetes; order Atheliales; family Atheliaceae; genus Athelia; species Athelia psychrophila. The sequence continues at coordinate 73,267 of KV417734.1, forward strand.
CTGCCATCTCAGAATCATCCATCTTGGTTACCCTGGCTGCGCCGTGTTTGAGAAGGGGCATACGGTGAAAGGCGAAAAGCAGCGACTCTCGTGAGCGCAGCATGGGCGGGTCATCCTAGGGCGAACCGCTGCTCGCGCCTCACCTTAACATCGGACAGGTAGTGTGCATTACGTACGAGAATATCACCATCTGATGTGCGCGACCAGCCTCTGACGCGTTCAGTTTCAGAGTCACATCGCGGGATCCATGATATGGATGCCTGTGGGGCACGCACGGGCCACGCTCCATCAGGACTCTGCGATATAGGCTATGGGTCAAGCATTTTGAATACACAACACCCACAACACCGCAGAACCGCTCATAGCGACCGCGTCTCGACCACTCCACTTTTCATCTCATTTTTCGGTCTCGCTGTCTCTGGACTTGTGGCTACAATGGCCCACTTTGCCACTCCGCTCGTTAACATCAACCTAAATACTATCGATATTGTTGTCGCTCCTTGCCAGTTTTCACCTTCCCCTACCCGCACGCATCCTTCCTCCAGCATCCCCCGAAAACGCATGAACCGTCGCCCACGCATCCTATCGTTCCCGGCAGCTGTCGTCGCATTCTGCAAATCACTCAGACTGCCATCTGCTACGAATCGGTACCCCCAACACGCAGCGCGACGAACCCTGGTGGCTTCGCCCATTCAAAAAGCCGCTGATTTGGAAGTGGATGATTCGGTTTTCGTGCACAAGGAGCATTCCGAGGACACGGTTGACCACGCGCGGAGCTTGGACGCCGATGTTGCCAGTTCATCGTCCTCATCGGAACTGCAGGCGCGTTCTAAGTCGCCTCTATCCATGATATCATCCCCTATATTGGAGCACTGGGACTCCGCGGCATTGGAGGTATGTCGTACGCTCACATATGATCTCGTTCTATTCTCATTAACGAACAGCACTCTTCCTGTGTGTTACATAAAGGTCTACGGGATGCATCTGGGATGTGCTGTGCCCGATACTGGATGGCGGATGCATCAGGGACACACTGTACCTGATGCATCTGAAAAGGGCCAACCAAATCGGGATTTGGGTGAGAGCCATCATGCGATGAAAGGTCTCGAAGAGGGTATTCTTCGTAACATAGGAATACCCTCTTAGAGACCATTTGATCATCAAACATCTGCTGCCAAGGGTGGAACTCGTCAAAGTAGGCCCCCGGCTTAGTCTGCAGCATGTCCGATCCGAAAAAGGTCAATTTGGGGGCTTTCCGTACGCTGCATTATTGAGCGAAACCGTGTGCAAATCGGATCGATGATAGGTTTCAACGGCCCTTTCGTACACGAATTAGACCGGACATGAATTATATGTACTTGCGTGTGCATTGCGGATCGGACATCAATAAGTACCAAAACCGTGCGCGAAATCAGAAAACCGTCTACAAATCATCCCACCGCTTCGTCACTGTCCTCCGAATCCATATATCCTGGTTGCAAAGGTAGACTATGTCTTTTGGATTGTCTAGGTCCTCGGGTTCGACCTCTGCCATGTTCTCTCCCGCGACACTTATGGCTTATAACTGGCGCATATCTCACTTGATCGGAAACACTGTCTTTGGGGAAGTGGGAGAATGCGAAGAGGGTGCATAGTACATACAAAACTCCTGGGAGAACTTGCGGAAGCACGAAAGTGGGTTTCTCGTATCCTTCCTAGTATCTTTCTGGCGCTGATCAATGAATAGACTATTTCACCATGTTTAATTGGCCGCCCGCTGAGGATGGCCACAGGGCACGCGCCAACACGCCATCTTTTCATCTCCCTCCCGATCTGCGTCACTTCCTCGAACACCACTGTTAGAAACTCAGGAAACGCAAGAAACCGCCTCCGAGCACAATGCTTCTTTCATCGGCCATTTCCCGCCTTCATCTTCAGCTTACACTCTATTTCCTCGCTTTCTTCTCTTCGCACCAGGGAGATTGCGGATATTTGGGGCGGGAATGGCGTGTCACCGAGTGTCAATCGAGATCGTCTACATCGAAAGTACGCTCGCCCCTCCAGTTGCCCTCTTCTGACTCTCACAGCTTTGGCATATCTTCGGTCGAAGCTTGACATCTACCGTACGATGCCCAAACGACTTGGTCCGGATCTGCGACTCGGCGTCAGTGATTCAACGGGATGGCGGATTTGGACTGGGCATATGCTAATTTGGCACTGCAAGGCAAGCGGCGAGCTCGTGGTGATGCATAAGCATTAAGAAGCTCACTTGGAAGCTCTCATTCCTTCCCGCGATGTTGAAGGGTAATAGCAATTGGTAATTCTTCTTGGTGGCGTTTCGTAATGCCACGCGCATGCACGCAGTCGTGTTGGGATCACAACGCGCCCACTGGGATGACCTCGTTCTCCGTAGCATTCCGACTGTGCGTGATTTTAGCATTTCCCTTTGTTGGCACTTACCTAATACACATCAGTCTAAATCGTAAGTATTTCAAAATGTCGCATCGCTTTCATTCAACGATGCCAATCTCAGGACAGCACTTAGTTCCAAGCATGTTTCTAGCTGCCTCTTCTGCCATCTCAGAATCATCCATCTTGGTTGCCCTGGCTGCGCCGTGTTTGAGAAGGGGCATACGGTGAAAGGTGAAAATCAGCGACTCTCGTGAGCGCAGCATGGGCGGGTCACCCTAGGGCGAACCGCTGCTCGCGCCTCACCTTAACATTGGACAGGTAGTGTGCATTACGTACGAGACTATCACCATCTGATGTGCGCGACCAGCTTCTGACGCGTTCAGTTTCAGAGTCACATCGCGGGATCCACGATATGAATGCCTGTGGGGCACGCACGGGCCACGCTTCATCAGGACTCTGTGATATAGGCTATGGGACAAGCACTTTGAATACACAACACCCACAACACCGCAGAACCGCTCATAGCGACCGCGCCTCGACCACTCTCCACATTTCATCTTATTTTTCGGTCTCGCAGTCTCTGGGATTGTGGCTACAATGGCCCACTTTGCCACTCCGCTCGTTAACATCAACCTAAATACTATCGATATTGTTGTCGCTCCTTGCCAGTTTTCACCTTCCCCTACCCGCACGCATCCTTCCTCCAGCATCCCCCGAAAACGCATGAACCGTCGCCCACGCATCCTATCGTTCCCGGCAGCTGTCGTCGCATTCTGCAAATCACTCAGACTGCCATCTGCTACGAATCGGTACCCCCAACACGCAGCGCGACGAACCCTGGTGGCTTCGCCCATTCAAAAAGCCGCTGATTTGGAAGTGGATGATTCGGTTTTCGTGCACAAGGAGCATTCCGAGGACACGGTTGACCACGCGCGGAGCTTGGACGCCGATGTTGCCAGTTCATCGTCCTCATCGGAACTGCAGGCGCGTTCTAAGTCGCCTCTATCCATGATATCATCCCCTATATTGGAGCACTGGGACTCCGCGGCATTGGAGGTATGTCGTACGCTCACATATGATCTCGTTCTATTCTCATTAACGAACAGCACTCTTCCTGTGTGTTACATAAAGGTCTACGGGATGCATCTGGGAAATCCACAGATAAATGTGAACATGACAAGTAGAGGCCGTGTTTGGTGAAGAAATGCATCGCGTCTCAATGGTAGAAGAGCAAGTTCTGTGAAGCAACGATAAGCCTTCGCCGGTGGTACTGACACATGAGTTTAGACTAACTGGGATTCTTCATCGTATAATCCAAGTAGATAGGCTAGTGACAGTGACATGTTAGCCGCGTTGGGTTTGGTAGGGTAGTATACTCAGTTTGGGGCTTGCGCTGGCAGTGGTTGCCTGACAAGGTGGAAATGCGAGTGTACCTCATCTCTGTAGCTCCTACCGTCTGCCTTTATACCATCCCAACCCCCACCACTATGCCCAGGAGGATGGCCAGTTGAGCAGAAAAACCGCCGATAAAGATATATCGACTAGAATCGCCAAACATCTCAGGGCTCGCGACCGGTAATAAGCAAAACGGCATTCAAATGTGACAGATATTGCAAATGAACGACGCGAGATGATGGCACTTAGAGGGTATACGCGTAGATGAGCGTAGATGAGACAGAGTCGCACTGAAAGGAAGCATTATCAGACCGCTCTCCACGCCGGTTAGGTTAGGTTAAGTTTAGGTTTGGGCCTTCGGTCGGAACTTCTTGAGATGCATATGTAACGAGTTCATATCATTCCAAATATACGAACCTGAGTGTCGAGTCTCACATCATAATGCCGGCGTCCGTTAGAAACAAGCACAACTGTATTGAACCCTGGTTTATTGATTACCCCGCACGCAGGGGTTTTATTACTGTACCACGAAACCACGCTGAGATATTATATTAACGCTACACAACCATTGCCGGGGAGCGTCTGATGGATTCGAAATCGGGACTTGCGTCTCCCAAGACTGCTGTGAGAATTGATGAAACTCGTTTATGCCTGCGCAATTCTATACAATTGCATAAGCGAGGGTGTGTGTGCACGATAATAAATTATAATGGGATCTGCCATCTGCGTATTCATTGATTTCCAGAAGCTAATAGAGCTGTAGCTACATTGAATTATCTAACCATCCGGACATCATATTCCTGCATGTACTCGGGTCTCTGTGCAACAGAAAACTCGGTGAATGCATCTACGGCAGTAACGATTTTAAGATACCAACTACACCTGACTCACAGCGTCACTGACACTTCCATCCCGCGTCCCCTTCCTCTCCAGCTCATGTTCACAGTCATCTGTCGCCTCCCCCCCGACGGTAGTCGACATCCCCTCGCTAGATTTGTACCTCGAACTCGAAGGTCCGCCCAGATCCCGCAGGACGATGGTCTTGTCGGCATCCCTGAGCCCCAACGCGCTCGCCTTTGCGAACCGCAACGTAGTCCGCCCCGTCTCCGCGCCGCCGCTCCCCGCCCCTCCGAGAACGAGCCCATCGTCGTCGATGATCCCGAGCAGCAATGCGCGGAAGACGTAGCACGCCATTGCGCTCGGGAGCGCGACGGTCGCCAGGCCAAGGATGAGGCGCAGCTCTTCGGGGAAGGAGCTCGCAAAGTTCAGGACGATGTAGAGGATCGAGATACCGACAGTTGCGCTAGAGGTGAAGGGGTGCGCGTCAGGACTCAGGACCTGGATCAGCACAAAGGGGGGTAGGGTGTGGGCGATAGGGGATAATGAAATGAACGTACAAGTAGTAAATCTGCCCGCCTCTGAGTAGCGCCCTGCTGAGGCTGTACATCCCGTTGCCGTACACGAAGCTGCGCGTGCGCGCGGTCCAGGTGTCGCCGTTGAGCGTGTGCACGACCATTTGGGCCGAAATAGCGATAAAGACGAGGGTGTCGTAGACCGCGGTGATGATTGCCGGGACCGAGACGAAGTCGCCGACGACGGTTTCTGTGCAGTGTTGCGTGTTGGGTATGTGGTCTGTGTAACGCGTCAGCTAGGGGAGTCAAGGGGTCGAGGTCGAGGGGTCGAGGCAAGGAGTCAAGGGGTATGAAAGGTAAGGGAAGAGGGAGGGGCAAGGACAAGGGAGATGAATACACACCACTTCGGATGGCTACCATAGGGAGGATAGAGAGCCCCAGGATGGCAAACCACAAGGCCCCGAAGAAGAGGGTGATCACTCGCCCGTGGGCATAAACTGCTTTGACACGGAAGAAGAAGAGCAGGGAGGTCGCGGGGAGTGAGACCTCGTAGAAGAAGCCTATGATATACTGGAGGGCCTGGCAATGAGCGACGGGTGCGACTAAGGTCGGGGTTAGCCAGCCCGCAGGAAAGGAGATCGCGTGAAGCTCACCGGCCGAGACCACAGCGGTCACACAGAAACCCAAACTGCCAATCCTAGAACCGCGCATCAGAGCCTGGTGGGGTGCGATGGATCGAGAGACGTACCGTGAAAGCAGATATGCGATGTTAGCTGGGTTCAGTCGTCCTCGTCGGAATATCTTGTACTCCTCTGGCAATGCCTTCAGCCAGTCCCACGTGTACGCCTGCGACCAGGATGAGTCTTAGACACTGGCATCCACCCTGAAATGGGAGCACGTACCGCCAAAGTGGCAATGTACACATATCCAGTTACCTCAAACTGATTAGCCATGTCCGGGGGTAAGAATGCCAGCGGGGTGTATGGATTCAGGATGGGATAGGCCGTATCATTGTTGGCCATGTCCAGTGGAAGTGGGCAGAGAACTGTTACCTTCTGTGAGAGAAGGTACTTACTTAACATGTGGAGATGTGGCGAGGAGCCGACAAGTGTCGAAAAGGGTTAAAATTTCGCGTACGGACAAGTAGGGTTTCAGACATTTTGCAGCCGAATAGACCAAACTACGGTTGCCGAGCTGTATCAGCTTTGATTTCATATTCAAAATTCAAAATTCAAAGTTTAAGTTGTGTGTGCGGCTGCAGGGCCTGGGCAAATGGATTACGTAAGCTGGTTCCCGGCTCGCCACCGTATATTCTCCTACCGATTCTATGGCAACGGTGCTCTATTTTGTACAGTGGCGCGGGGGGGGGAATCACAATAAAGTTCAGAACTGACAGGACATCGATAATGAGACCGAGGATGGTTCACGGACTATTCTCCCCCAAACGCATGGGAAGGAGGCTGAAGGGCAGTGAGTCGATATCAATGAATTCTTTGTATATACATATATTAGGATATGTCATTAGCTACTTGAATAAAAACATATGGAAAATGTGGTTTAAATTGAAATATTTGACGAGATACACTGGGCGGGGCGCCGAGGGCGGAGAACGGGACGATCACGTGGAAATTATGCCTCAAATTCTCGATTGCCGCAGTTATGGGTAAAACGTCGAGCTCGTTATGGCTGACAACGAGCACACGTGTTTATTGTTGCAAGCGACGACAGGAATCTGTGTAGGAGAACATATGGTGGCGAGCCGGGAACCAGCTTACGTAATCCATTTGCCCAGGCCCTGCAGCCGCACACACAACTTAAACTTTGAATTTTGAATTTTGAATATGAAATCAAAGCTGATACAGCTCGGCAACCGTAGCTTAGTCTATTCGGCTGCAAAATGTCGTTTCGAAATTTGAATTTTCCGCAAACTCCGAGCACTCCGAGTTATGCTGTGACATTACGTGGCGACCGCTGTGGGATGGATAATTCTATTCAGAAACCCCCCGGCGGCAATACAACCCCGAGTTTCGCGTCAGCAGAAATCCTTTACGGTAACCCGGACTAGCACCAGACTTTATTCCCGCCACGCCACAACACCGCCAAGCTGCCATTTCTGTGGCAATTCCTCTCGATCTCAGTCACGGCGCAGTCAGCGAGCATGCTGTCCGTGAGAGATCTGACGGTAATGTAGTAATACAATTACTGGCGGTACTCTCGTGCCTTTATTTGGGTTTTACACGTGGTTGTAGTATATTTTTCGGCCAAAAGACCATATTATCACACTTATTCCCCTCAGCAAGATCCAACAACACGACACCATTCACGACATGACTGTCACCTCTAATTGTTACCGTGACTGAGTAAACCCCATCTTTACGATAGGAACCACTTTGTACCGATAGAACCCCGCCATCCTCTAATGGCCCCTTTTCCCAACTAACCGCGCCAAGGAAGTGTAGCCACGCAGGGACTAGACGACACGCCAATTCAACTGTGACTACCGACCTATACTGTCAGCTCGATACAGGCTAAGCAGTCGGCTCCACCTACATAACAAGTTCGTCAGCAGTTTCTAGCTGTACGGCCTACCGAGAGCAATAAAACGACGGCGACGTAGCGGGTAAAAAGGGGTAGTTCAGGCATGGTATGCCCCACGGAAGAACGGGGTAGTAGGCAAATAGAAAATACACCGAACCAGTCGTCCGGGGGACCTGTGAGGGACCGATATAGAAGGACGGAAGTTCAACACACATTGAGCCCCTTTGGCGGAAGTGCTACTTCTCCTAAAAAGGATGATAGTTCGCGCGTGAGCTCAGCAACAGCTACCAGTTGGCAAAAGGGGTGGTTAATGGGACTAATAAGGAGTGGCCTAGCCCATGGGTCCCGGACCAAGTACCGCCTTCCTGCTGAACAGGAGAGCGTAAAGCAACCGCCTAGAGCTCGAAGGGCTTCACCTCTAAGCATGGATAGCATGAGCAGTTACCCACACCCGTTTAGGAGGTTTTAGTGGTCTTTTAGTACGAATGGCCAGCCGCCCAGTCAGTCTCAGCAAACTAGCAGACTTGCTCTCAACCCTACACACACATCTTAGAAATCTACTCATCTTCTCGGGTACAAAGACCACGGCCTAACAGTTACTTCATATCTCCGGGACTTCCGCTGTTTAAAGCTAACAGGATACCACTAAAGTAAGTTACCGTGTTAGGATACCTGTCCTTGAGCGCTGTCCAGTCGAAATGAAATAAGCAATGTATTACCCACCGTCCAACGCTCCGAATCCGCCATTAGTTTCTCCCGTCATGTAATTGCTCCCACTTAAAGGAACAAGCCTGATACCTTGTCAAAGTATCAGACTGTCGCCCACCCCAACTGCTTTAGCCTTTACCCACACATGCCCGCCCCGTTGAGCTACATACACCAACCCTCGGATTACTGGTTGTCTTCGCTATGTCTCAACGGAATAATCCGCCGCATCACCTCGGCCTCGAAAAGGTACCGGTGTACAAGACCACAAGTCTGCGAGAGCTCGCAATTCGAGCTAAGTAACGCGCCTCTTCTTTAGATCAGCGACCCGCCGAGAGCCGTCGAACGAGTAATCCGTAGTACGTCCATCCGAACGTTGCAATTACCCATTTAACGCTTCGATATTCTACTGACGTTAATACCCGGACAGTACGCATCTGTATAACCCGAATACTTTTTACATACGTACGTCGTCAACCCCTGAAAAGAGGGGTCCGAAGGCTGGGTCTTACCTTCATAGAAAACTCCCTATCAGTCTAGGCGGGGCTAAACCGCAAAACCACACATTTAACGCAGGCTTTTACCTTCTTGTAGCGCGCCCCTTTTTTAGCCGCGCCGGTTCCAAAAGGCTTTTGTGACATTATCGTGATAGGGTGTCCCTATTAAGATAAGTCTTTGGGGGCCGCCGTTATGTTGGGGTTCAAAGTGCAGTCGTCTTTAGGAAATGCCATTGGGCCTGATCGTGGCCTGAAATAAGGGCAGTGCGGTGTTGCGGCGGTTCGACGGTAAAGACATCGTTAAGGAGAGCTAGAGTCGGTGCCGTGTCCGCCGCTCGTGAGAGCACCATACCCTACGTTGTTATGGTAAATACCCTTAGATAGTCAGGATAAAAATAAGAAACTTACACACTAAAGTACATCTATCGTGAACGAGAAGGGGGTTTAGGAGGTTTTAGTGGTCTTTTACTACGAATGGCCAGCCTCCTGCAGGATACCTCACTACATTTACCTTATATACATAAATATCCAGTCGGACTCTACTGGTTCTCCACATTACGATGATATATAAAATGGGACCACACGAGACC
>KV417735.1:0-13766 GCA_001630335.1 Athelia psychrophila
GTACTGGTCTCGAATGGATCCTGCTTTCTCGGATTTGGCAGATGTGACAGCGGCGCTGACAGCGCAAATGCTGCAACAGGCGCAAGTCGCGACATATCTTACCATGTGCTCATTGACGGTACGCTCACTTTGTATTGCTTCAGGCCCGCCACCTAACGCGCCCCAGGTCTCGATGTGGGACTGGACTCTTACACTTGGAGAGGAATTTCGAATAGCGAAGAGATGCGGACCAACTCTTGCTGTCCTTGCCTATTTCCTCGCACGGACTAGCGCAGTGGCAGTATGCGTTTTGTGCGTGATATTTTTCGTTAGACCTCCGCCAGGTAAGCCCCATCTATAGGTATGACATTCAGTGTATAAGATCTCACCAAAACGCCCGCAGACGCAGATAGCTGCGCAGCCCTATTCAGCGGAATCGGCTTCATGACCATGACCGGAGCCGCTGCTAAAGCATATCTTTTTCTTCTTCGCGTCCGCGCAGTCTATGACAACTCCACGCTAGTCAAGTCGATTTCTGGAGTGGCTTTCCTTGCCGTCGTGTGCGCGCGGATAACGATTGCATATATGGTACGCAGTTCTGTGAGTCCTACACGTTTAACAAATGTCAAACCTCTTTTGAGCACTTACATGTAAATCCTGTTAACAGCCTCAGGAACAGACTGGTCGCTGCGCAGTGACCGATGTGGGACCACTCCCCAAATTTTCCCTGTGGTTGACTGTGGCCTATGATACCTGCATCTTTCTCTCGATTTCCGTCCGGCTAACCTCACACGCAAAATCCATAACCACACCTTGGATTCCATCGTTCGTCCGCGGGCATGGCCTTCCCCACACAATGCGCCATGTTCTCCAGGACGGCCAAATTTATTACTGGTACGTTGCAATCCTCGTTACAGCGTTCTGCGGTTTTAAGCGCAATGCCTCCAGCATCACTATTTTTTTCAGTCTGTTAGCAGCTGTTCTTGCTGTTGCGCCAGTCGGCCCGATCTATCAAGCGGCTTTTACGCTGCCGGGATTTGTCATGGAAGTCACCATGGCTTGCAGAGTCTTTCATGCCATGATTTTGCGCTCGCTGGACCGCGCGCAAACCGTCGACGTTAACTTGCCTACGGCCCAGGCGGGGGCACGTACAACAGCGATGTCGCTCTTCGAGCTTGACACGGTCCTGGAACATCGGATACGAACGATGAATATCGATGACGAGAAATACACCTCGGATACGAGCACTGAACACTGAGCACGAGCAAGTCTGGCACGGCGCATCATGGACTTTGTTCCAGGATGCTTGAAACCCTGAGGAAGCGACTCAAAGTTCGACGACTCCGAGATAATCGATGATCGGTCGCCAGAACAGAGCAGCCGCATAGGGCACTTTTTTATACGCATTAAAGTATACAAGGCAATTGCTCTCGACGGTGGGGGTCCATAGGCGCCACCACTGCTGGCTGGAAGTTGAGCCCAGCGCGGGAGAGGTCATAGGGAATGCTTATATTAATGTAACGACTTAGTTAACGACCTTCACTGCCTCAAGCAAAGACCCTGTGCGGATTCCGGAACATACACAACCAGTGTCGAAGAAGCACTGGAGGTAAAGCAGGGAGGAGACGAGCCAGATTGATAGCGAACTTCCGAGAGTCGTGATCGGAAGGGTGGTTTTTTCTTATCTCCTCTCAGTCAGACTCTCACCAGAAGATGAACGACGATCTCCTCTAGGTCTGCCAGCTTGTGTGGAATGCCAGCGGTGGGCATTCATTGCGACTGCGTTTGTCAGGATCTTTTTGGTCAGGGTTCACGCGTGCGTTGACGGAAGGCCAGGATCTTTCCGTGTCAGTCCTGCGTTAGTCGAAGTTGTGATATTATATGTCTAGATGGCGAGCCGGGATGCTGCTGCTCGAGCTCGTCAATATTTAAACTGACTGAGGTCACGGTCATAAAGGCCAAAATGCTAGCCTCGAAAAGGCAATGCTGTGCGATCCTAACAACCGTCAACAACCCCTGGCATCTCTGACCCACGATACACCAACGTTGCACCAACGATACACTCCATCTCTGACCCGTACTTCCCAGCATTCGTGTACAAAATCCTCGGCACTGCTCCCCCCTCGCCCATCCCGCACGACCTGCCTCTCAGCGCGCTCGGCGCCGAGGACGGCTTCATCCACCTCTCCAACGCGCAGCAGGTGCCCATCACTGCCGACCTATTTTTCGCGTCCAGCGCGCGCCTGTGGCTGCTCAAGATCAGCAGCGAGAAGGCGCAATAAGGGGCTGCGCGGCTGGTATGGGAGGGCCCGGCCGGGTGCGTGCATCTGTACGGGGGGCGATTGGGCTAGGGGGTGGTGGGTGTGCGGGAGTACAGCATAATTTGTTTTGGTGATGGGGTGTCCGGACATGCAACATGGCCTTCGAGCCAGTTGGGCTATATGTCCGAAAAATCGTGGCCTTTGAGCCATTTTAACAATTTTATGTCCGAACTTTGATATGACATTTGGCAGCATTCTCCACCTGCTGACAGGGGAGGCTACTAAATATGGTGCATTACGACACCACGCAATAAGACTGATCGAACGGTTCCTTGGAACGAGCATCCGTGCACCACACATCTCGCACACGTGAATATCTAATCGCATGAGTCTAGCCCTCTCTGCAGCTGATTCTCTCCCTTCTTCTCCTCGTTGCGGCGGTGTGCGGAATTCAAGAAGAGCCTTGTCAGAAGGAAACTCTAATCGCATACACGAGGAGGATACGTGTACAGCCCATGACACAGAATAGGATAAGAGTCTGACCAGGTCACTGACTGACCACGTAAGTAGAAGCGATAATTGTAGTTCTTTATCGCACATCGAAAGTCGCCATACGAAGATACTGGTGCAAACGATCGTGGCAGGGTATGGCTCGGATGAAGCTCAAGCAACTGGCTCTTTCACTCCTCCTTTACCAAGCTTGGATGAGAGATCATGGGGTGAAGGCCCGTGAAAGCCACGGTAGTCATCGATATGTGCACTGATGGTTCAAATCTGAGCGCACTGACTCTCCCACGCACCCCCCATTTAAATCCAGGGTTATGCTTATGACTAGGGGTGCACAATTCAAAGGAAACATGGGGTTCGTGGGTACTTAGTATACAGATGTACTTAGCACAGATATAGGGGCGTTTGTTTCGGACCCCACCTTGAATAAATCCCCACCGCCACCACCACTCGCCCGGCGCACTACCATGAGCCCGTACACGACAATGATCGGTCTTCAAACAGCACTGATACTTATTCTGCTTACTAGTAAACAAATACTTCTCCACAAACACCAAAACCGAGCCTGGTTAAGTGGTTGGTTTAGTTGGATCCCAGACCCTCATGACAAGGGACCCAAATTAGCAAAATCGTGAGGGGCCTGCGGCCGCCGGCAAGGGTTTCAAAGGCGAGGGCCGGCAAGGGTCGGGTTCGAGACTAATTGCAACTTTGATCGTCGTCTCCTGACTGCTTTAGCCTTTGTCCCTTCTACAGATACCGGCGATACCTTCATAAAACGTTAGGAAAATAAACAGAACCTCACCCCCACCACCTGTCCGCTGAAGTGCTCGTATCTTTGGGTCTGACCCAAGTACTGGTCTCGAATGGATCCTGCTTTCTCGGATTTGGCAGATGTGACAGCGGCGCTGACAGCGCAAATGCTGCAACAGGCGCAAGTCGCGACATGTCTTACCATGTGCGCATTGACGGTACGCTCACCTTGTATTGCTTCAGGCATGCCACCTAACGCGCCCTAGATCTCGACGTGGGACTGGACTCTTACACTTGGGGAGGAAATTCGAATAGCGAAGAGATGCGGACCAACTCTTGCTGTCGCTGCCTATTTCCTCGCACGGACTAGCGCCCTGATGGCATGCGTTTTGAGCGTGATATTTCTCATTAGACCTCCGTCAGGTAAGCCCCATCTATAGGTATGGCATTCAGTGTATAAGATCTCACTAAAACGCTCGCAGACGCAGATAGCTGCGCAGCCCTATTCGGTGGAATCGGCCTCTTTGCCATGACCGGAGGTGCTGCCAAGTCATATCTTTTTCTTCTTCGCGTCCGCGCAGTCTATGACAACTCCAAGCTAGTCAAGTTGGTTTCTGGAGTGGCTTTCCTTGCCATCGTGTGCGCGCGGATGACGGTTGCATATATGGTACACAGCTCTGTGAGTCCCACATGTTTAAGAAATGACAAACCTCTTAAGCTTTTGAGCACTTACATGTAAATCCTGTTATCAGCCTCAGGAGCAGACTGGTCGCTGCGCAGTGACCAAGATGGGACCTCTCCCCAAATTCTCCCTGTGGTTGACTGTGGCCTATGATACCTGCATCTTTCTCTCGATTTCCGTCCGGCTAACCTCACACGCAAATTCCATATCTACACCTTGGATTCCATCGTTCGTCCGCGGGCATGGACTTCCCCACACAATGCGCCATATTCTCCAAGATGGTCACATTTATTACTCGTATGTTGTAATCCTCGCTACAGCTTTCTGCGTTTTTAAGCGCAACGTCTCTAGCATCACCATTTTTTTCAGTCTGTTAGTAGCTGTTCTTGCTGTTGCGCCAGTCGGTCCGATCTATCAAGCTGCTCCCACGCTGCCGGCATTTGTCATAGAGGTCACCATGACTTGCAGAGTCTTTCGCGCCATGATCCTGCGCTCGCTGGACCGCGCGCAGCCCATCGACGTTAACTTGCCTACGGCCCAGGCGGGGGCACGTACAACGGCGATGTCGCTCTTTGAGCTTGACACGGTCCTGGAACATCGGATACGAACGATGAACATTGATGACGGGGAGTGCGAACACTAAACACCGAGCGCGAGCAAGTCTGGCATGGCGCATCATGGACGTTGTTTCAGGAGGCTTGAAACCCTGAGGAAGCGACTCAAAGTTCCGCGACTCTCCAAGATGTCCGAGCGAGGTGATTGGCCGCCAGAGCAAAATAGCAAATAGGGTACTTTTTTATACGCATTGAAGTTGTACATGGGGCAGTTGCTTTTGATGTCGTGTGGGTCATGGGTGCCACTAGCTATAGCACTGGCGGGAAGTTTAGCCCATCGCGGGAGAGGACGTAGGGGATATTTATATTGATGTAACGACTTAGTTAACGACCTTTACTGCCTCGAGCAAAGACCCTGTGCAGATTCCAGAACACACATAACCACAGCGTCGAAGAAGCACTGGAGGTGAAGCAGGGAGGAGATGAGCCAGATTGATAGCGAACTTCCGAGTCGTGATCGGAAATGTGATTTGTCCTTGTCTTCTCTCAGCCAGACTCCCACCCAAAGATGAACGACGAGCTCCTCTAGGTCTACCAGGTGCGGAATGCCGGCGGTGAGCTTTGCGCACTAGCATTGCGACTGCGTTTGTCAAGACTTTGTTGGTCAGGGTTGGCGTGTACGTTGGCGGACGGCTAGGATATTTCCGTGTCAGTCCTGCGTTAGTCGAGGTTGTGATAAGATGTGTCCAGATAGCGAGTCGAGATGCTGCTCGTTAGACTCGCTACCAGTACACGTTCGGAAGCTTTGACGCCTCTTTGACGGATTAAGAAAAGAGACGTGAGTTTACGAACGGACTGGATTACCTCGTAAGTCACATAGCAGGGTCACAGTGCTCCCCGCCAAATGTGACATTTACCTTAGAAAAAATTTGCTGCTTGAAAAATTCGGAAGTTTCTAAATAGCCTGAAAATGGCTGTAGTATTTTTCGTTTGAATTCTACGATTTTTGTGAGTACAGGAGAGGCCTTTCAGCCAGTGTCCAGCAAAATGGTGGAAGTAAAGGCTGAATAACAGTGAAAAACGACTTCCAGTAGCATTTTGCGTCTTGCTCACTGAAAACACTTGTTATCCAATTTCTGAGAAGTACATAATGATTTCCAGAGCATTATCTACAATACATTTTCATCTAATTTTTTTCTGAGTCTAAGTGTTCACTCTCGTTTGGCGGGGTGTCACACGGCCAGCCAAATGGTCGACGAGGAATTCCAGCCGTTTCTTTGCAGAGGTTACAGAGCTTGCCAGAAACGGATAGTCACGAGCCTAGCTGCTCGTAAGTATTTAAACTAACCGGATAACAGCTAAGGTGCTGGTCTCGAAAAGGCAACACCGTGCAATCCTAACAACCGTCAACAGCCCCCTGGCATCTCTGACTCACAGTACTCCATCTCCGACCCATAATATCATGGCAGACCAACCCGACTTCCCAGCATTCATGTACAAAATCCTCGACACCGCACCCCCCTCACCCATCCCGCACGACCTGCCCCTCAGTGTGCTCGACACCCAGGATGGCTTCATCCACCTCTCCAATGTGCAGCAGGTGCCTGTTGAGATACTACATATATATGTACCCACTAGCTACAGGGCCAAAGCTAGTAGCTATGAATCCATTATCTATTTTCTACAAACTTCCCTTATCTTCCATAATGATTGAGAATGATCAATGCGACCTCCGGAAGCTTCTCGGCGATCTCAGAAGAACACCGAACGAGCAAGAACACTGAATACGAGTCATCCGTCTGACTCGAATATGCAGCTACAAACAGTATAAATACAGTGTATTAGCTACTTGAAATGAACACCCTTTACTCAACCCATTCAAAGCCTTTGTAGATCACTATCTGTCCTAGCCAAACATGTGATCTCGTGCATCAACTTGACTCTACACGACATACACTTCTTATTGTATGATTGATGCTTCGCGCTCTGTCTTACAACATTCACTGCAAAGTAGAATAATAAGAAAGTACACTATGTTACCTAGGAATGATTGTGATCTACTTAGTTGCATAAGAATCTAACTACGCGCTCCAGAACGCACCCACGTGATTTCACAGCATTCACAGCCCATGACACAGAATAGGATAAGAGTCTGACCAGGTCACTGACTGACCACATAAGTACATCGTGAAAACGTGGGGTGACCGATATGCCCAGACAGACCTGATAAGCGCAAAACAGCCTGCCAAATAGGGATAACACCTGATAACACTTGATATGCTCTGACATGTGGTCAACACAATGGTGAATACTGATCGAGTGGTGTAGGTAGGGCACAGAGTCATAGCACCTGATAATTGATTCCAATTCTTGGGGCATTATGATAGTATTATGAGATTCATTGATCTAGCTTTGTCAATTCAAAGCCATTATTGTAGCAGCTGTTGCCGAAGCACCATCACAATAAAATAAGGCAATGTCTTGACTTTTTCTTTCTTTTTCTTTCTTTCCATGATTTATTTTGCTACAGGGCTATGCCCCAAGTTACAGATCTCGTACTACGTAGCTAGAATAAGGAGCGGGACTATGGCACGGCTAATAATCAATCCCTATCTCCTGTGCCCTTTGATGACCATAGGTGAGACCTGGACTCCCGCCAGACGAGCTGTGCGGGCCGAACAGGGCGGCATATTCCATGCTGTTCTCACCAAGTCCCTGCACAATCCTTGCTTTTCTTTCGGTCTCGTCGTTCGTGGTGGTGCGGCTGTGGTTTTGGCTGTGACATATCCGCGCTAGGCGGAGTGGGTGCACTGCTCGAGGAGCACGCGCCCTTATAGCAACTTGTGAAGTTGCCACCATGTAACTCGTGTAAAGGTCTTGAGGACTGTAATGGCATAGATGTGTGAGTTAAGTTTAGGCGGCGATGACTTACAAGTGCGAATCGGGATATAATGGCTGTGTCTGTCTGGGGCTTTCGTTTCAGTGTGGTGTGGAGTGCAAGCGAAGCGGGACGGGGCCTTCAACTGGGCTGGTCAGGCTACAGTTTGAGGTGCTTAGTAGTGTGGACAAAGCTTAGGAATTCCTTGATGCCAGTACTGTCACCTAGAAGGAAGGGGATCTCACCCGCCTTCCGTCCTAGTTTTCGACAAAGCATGTGGCACGCGTGTTCGTGGTGGGGGCAATCGAGAATGAACTGGTGTATTGTCTCGATGGTGATACCACCACAGTGTGGGCATGCTGGCGATTCAACTCGGCCGATTCTGAAGAGGGTCTGATTCAGGGGTACGTGGTTTGTTCGGAACTGGGTGATGATAGACACTTGTTTACACGAGTAGGGGTCAATAAGTTTAAGGAATTTCGTGGATGGTGTGGATTTGTCTGTGGCGCCGAAGTGTCGGTTCCGTGGTGATTTTCTCCATCGCTTCGTCCACGTCCGCTTTAGCTTTGCTGTATTTTCCTGGCGGAGCGCCGCCACACTGAAGGGTAGAACCTTTCTCAGACACACTGGTAAATCCTTCATCGGGCTTGTTAGTTTTTCTGCCGCCTTCTTCGCCTTGCAGTCTGCTCTCTCATTGGGCTCAAAGTCCTTGTGCCCGGGCACCCAGTGTAGTTGAAGATCGACGACACCTCTGCGCCTCGGTGTCCACTCCTCTCCGTTCCTGATGGCTATTGCTTGTTCGGCTCTTCTGGCGAGTGTGTCTTGTTTTGCGTGTAAACACTCTTCGAGGTCGTGGATTGAGTCTAGTAAGTAGTGTCCTGAATGCAGTTTTTGGTTAGTAAGGCCCCGGAGAACAGCCTGGTTGTCACAGCCAATTATTGTGGGGCCGCGGAGTCTGCGCGTGAATGAGAGAAGAAGATGGAGGCCCATTATTACCCCGATGGACCCTCCGTTGTGTACTGTGTATTTTGTCAACTTCCCTAGGTAGCATCTTCGTACCGCGATGACTCGAGTTCCCTCGTAGAGGACTGCAGCGGCGCTGATGCCACCTTTGTATCTGGATCCGTCTACATAGACTTGTACTGGTGCACTGGTGTTGACCGCTTGGGCTCTTGTAGCGCGTCGGCTTTGGATGCGGCAATGTGGGTACTGTGTGGGACAACATAGTTGAGTTTTCTTCGTACTGGTGTGATTGTCTCGGTGGTGGCTGGGTGCAGGCCGGTCTGGTGGAAAAGGTGTTGGAGCGGGGATCTGTGACACTTGACATATTTGGACGCGGCTCGTCGGGAGAGGGTGTGAAGCGGGTGTGTTGGTGGTAGGGTGCAGATTCGGGCTGCCGCACTGAAGAGGACCTTGTGGAAAAGCAAGTCGATGGGTAGGATATGCACATGCACTTCTATGGTGTTGGACACAGCTAGGGAGAGGGCACCGGTGATGTGCTTGGTTGCCTTACGCTGTACAGAGGTTAGTTTTGTTGTCGTGCCTACTGAGCCTCTCATGTTTCTTTCGCCCGGGACGGTGTGGACCCCGGTGTACCATACATCAGCGGCGTAGGTGAAGGCAAGAACGGCCACTGTGTTCCATAGCTGTTTAATGTGTCGGGCGGGCATGCCACCGGTGTTCTTGCTTATGCGCCAGAGCTGCGCTGTCCACCATGCGGCTTTGGAGATTGCCTTTTCGGTGTGGAATTTGAAGGAGAGCCGCAGGTCAAAGTAAACACCTAGATATTTATATGAGATTACTGATTTTACGAGTTGTGTCGTGATCGAGCCGTCTGGGTTGGGCTTGAGGAGTGTGAGGGGTGTCGCTGGGGGGGTGAGTTTCTACGGGGAAAGTTCATGCATGCGAGCTTCGTCAGTTCAAATTGAGAGTTGTGGGTGCACAACCAGGAGAAGCCACTGTTCTCCCTTTCCATCATGTCTTTTAGTATAGCATGGCATTCATCAAGGGTCTTACCAGTCGCGATAAACATGGTGTCGTCGACAAAGCCAATAGATGATTCGGGAGGGGCCTCTGCAACATCAATTAAAGGGGCGTTGTAGAAGGCGAAGAAGAGCATTGAGAGGGGATAGCCTTGGGTCACACCATTGGCCACACGTCGTTGTTCGGAGGTGAAATCATCAAACTTCAGTGTCGTCCATTGTTCTGTGAGCATGCACATGACGAGGTTGATGTATATGGTGGGGATTCGCTTCAGTTTCATGTTGTGTATAAGGCGTGCAGGGACCATGTTGGGGAAGGCCCCTTTGACATCAAGGAAGAGGGCGGCAGCTACGTCGCCTTTCCGCCAGGCGTCCTTCACTTTCTGGGCGATAATGTGCATGGTGTCGGTTGTGTTTCGTCCTGGTCGTCCGCCAAATTATCCTGCAGGAAGCATGTTGTTACTCTCAGCAATGAATAGAATGTCGTTGGCTGTCGCTGTGGAGTGTATCTTGGATATTATGTCGCATAGTCCAATCAGCCGGTGCGCGCTCGCCATGTCATATTGTGTTTTACCACCTTTCCTGAGTACTAGCATCAGTGTTACGAGCCAGTGGTGGTGGAATACATTGTGTTCACAGATCACCCTGTAAATGTAATAGAGGTGGTCAATTAGCAGGTCTGCACATTTCTTGTATACCACATTTGGGATGCCGTCGGGTCCTGGCGCCTTGTAGGGCTTCAGCTTCGAGATTGTCTGTTGTATGCGTTCACGGGTCAGGTACGGGGATGTCTTCAGAGGTTCCGGGTATTGTGTGTCTGGGGGGAGGAGTTCGTGAGTTGGTAGTGGCGGGAAGAAAGCTTCCGCCAGTAGCTCCGCTTTCTGGTCGTTTGAAGCTACCAATGTTTCTTCGTCTCCGATCTTCACTTTGAGTGTGGGTATCCACGTCTTGGAGAAGTCTGAGGGCTTGCTAGTTAGGTATTTGTTAGCAATGTAGATTTCTTGTGCGGATACTCCTTCGAGCCAGTCCACCCAATGCTCACTACATGTTGTGTTGATGCTCTCCTTGAAGGAAGTCGCTGCAGCTTTGTATTCTTGGTGGATGGGGTGATCTCGGATGTCACGGAACTGGTATGATTGGCGGCTCAGTATGTTGTGGCTTTTCTGCAGGGTGGTAAGGTCTTTCGTCCACCAACACTTGGAGTGGGGCGATGGGTTAGTTAGGGGGATCTCTGACTTGATGACCTCCTGAATGGTCATTATCAGCAGGTCAACCGCACTATTGAAGTCTTCGGGGGACGTGATGGGGTGTGCCGGGCAATTGAGGGCTAGGTTGGTTTTGAGTGCAGTGCACACTTTGTCAAAGTCAGCGGTGCAGAAATTCCTCGTGGGTTTGGCGGCAGATCTAGGGATGGTAAGGTCAAGCTCAGTTAGTATCAGGAGGTGGTCTGTGTGTTAAAAGATCCTATCTATTCGGATCTTGTCCTGGAAGACAACAAGATAATCGCTCGCTGGATCCCTGATGGGGATGGCACGGTTGCTATCCACCTGATCGGTTACATGGAACAGGAGCGTGTGGACGCAGACATGGCTATGGGAGAAAAGCCTGTCTATTACATTGGGGAGAATGAATGGCCTGGGGATCAAATGGAAGTTGATCACCCAGAAGCAGCTGACCAGACATCAGTTGAGGACCCTGTCACGGAGTACGACATCTTCGGAGGATCATCCCCATTATCCTCTATGTCACCAGACATCAAGCAGGAGATCAGGGAGGTCAGCTGGCGCCCCACTACACCTGACCCCAACAACCTGACTCCATATCCATCATCGGAGCCGGAGCTCCAATATCCTGAGACGGATGAGGAAGTAGATCAGCTTGATCATGCTTCCGATGATATAGGGGAAGCTGAGTGGCACAAGGAGAGACAAGCCCAAGGAAGGCATATGCATGCTATGAGTGCCGCATGGGAAGATAAGGATAACACATGGTTGTAGATAGTAATCACATGATCGTTATCTTATCTTGTATAAATACTATGTACAATGTACTTACAGAATTATTAGTTCTTACACCTTCCAAACTGCCTAAGTTCCTCTAACCCTTCAAAAGGTTATGAGCCCCGGCCCCCAGTGAATTACATCTATAACAAAGAATAAATCTCACTACCACACACCCTATCCATCATGTCAAGCAAAGCTCAGATCCCTAAACTACTAGGTTCCAGCAACTGGACTGTCTTCAAAATACAGTTCAGGGATGTCCTAAGATTGGACAATCTTGAAAAACACATCACCGACATTCCTCCTAGCGAGGGGGAACACAACATCGACACATCTAAAGAGGGAACTCCCCCCAGCGAAACTCCTACCGCAAAAACCAAAAGATTGGCCCAAAATGAGGCAAAGGAGCTCTCACACTACAGGAAGCTATATAAAGCACTCCAAGATGAAGTGTCAAGTCAGTCATCAGTGGCTGATGATGTGGAAGAAGAAGTCGGAGACAAAGATGGGGAAACAATAGAAATGCCCCCAGATCTTTTCAAGAAATGGCACAGGAGAGACATGATAGCCATGTTCAACCTCAGAACAAGAGTGGACAACAGCATCGTCCCACACATCGCTGAGGCACAGTACTGCAAAGAAGCATGGGAAATACTGTGCAGGCTATACGATGTCAAGACAACGGCATCACTCTCAACCCTGAGAAAAACCTTCCACACCATGTTCTACAGCGAGGACGACAATATTGAGGACTTTTACAAGTCCCTCAGAGTCATATTCAACGAGATCAACACCTACAAAACATCGTCTATCCTTTCGGAGGCAGATTTCGGCATGACATTCATCAGTGCCATGCCAACCTCGTATGATCCAATCATTCAGACGATCGATTTCGAGATCAAGGTGTCAAAAGTACACAACGCTGCATACATGGAGAGGGAATGGGCAATGGATGTCCAAGTCCGACTATTCGCTGAATCAAAGCGAAGAAAGGATAAATCAAATGATTCGGCTATGTGGGTGGGAAAAGGCAAAGGGAAAGGAAAGTTCCAGAAGAACCAAGTCTCCGATTCTGATGGAAGAAAGAAGAAACTGAATGTGGAATGTTTCCATTGCAAGAAGAAAGGCCATTACAAGGCCGACTGCCTGAAACTCAAGGCAGAGCAAAAGGAAGCAGGAAACAGCGCTAAAGAGATCCGATCACCCGCCACTACCAGTGAACTGGTATTCAAGGCCCAGACCAACCCATCAAAACCCCAGCTAAATCGTCGCAAAACTGGAAATTACCACGACAAGAAGCAAGCCAAATCTGGCAGCTCAAAGACGTCAGTACATGCCAGGCCATCTAAACCCGGACCTTCACTTACCTCTTCCCACTCTATAGCCTCCACTTCTAGTGGATCGACGGCTAGGGGGAGGCAAGGGATGAAGAGACCGTGGTATGAGACACAATGGCAGACTGGAAATAACATGTACAACTACGACGAAGAGCCTTATGGGGACATAGGCGAAAATTGGGGGGACGAAGCAAATGACAATATCTTTGACTATTACGACCTCGTGGGATCTCTCGAAAAAGCGTTCATGGCAAATCCGGATACCATCTGCAAATGGTTTATCGACTCCGGAGCCACAACACATGTGATAGGCGATCAAGCCCTATTCACAACCTTCCGACCAACAAACGAGAACATTGTTGGGATCGGAGCAAATGCCACGATCTTAGGACGTGGCAGTGTCAATATCACCGTGGTGACACACGGAGAACGTTTCTCCATTACATTGACAAACTGTGCTTATGTTCCGACATCAAGCAACCTTATCTCTGTTCCAAGAATAGACGATGGCGACGGCTATGTCCTATTCCGAGGGGGAAAAGCACATTGGTATACAAAGCAGGATGTTCTCATCTGTGTGGGAAATAAACACAGAGAGAAGGGGTCACTATATGAAATACACCCGCTATCAACGACTAACAACAGTCAAATGGCATTAACAGGTCATCCTCACCACGCTTATTCAGCCCAGAAATCAAAAGCCCGCTCTTGGCAGGAGTGGCACAGTGCGCTGGGACACATTGACTTCCCAGCACTTAAAAACCTACACAAACAGAATCCATTAGGAATGGAAATCAGGGATACAAAAACCACAGAAATCACATGCAGACCTT
>KV417735.1:22020-36254 GCA_001630335.1 Athelia psychrophila
TGATTGAGAAGAGTAGGTGAAAGACTGAAACAGCCAGAAGAGCGAGGGACCTCAGGGTCAAATGCAGAGTCCGGTGTCGGTGACCTGACAAGAGCCCACTGTAATCAGAAGAGCCCACACATGATACAGAAACTCATAACTCACGAGCACAGCAAGTCAAGAGGATCCCGCTCCATCAAATTCTCTCGGCCCGATTCATCCTCATCCTCTAAGACACTGCTAAATCAGGACTGTCAGTTCCAAACTCTCGGGTCACACAGCACCTGAAACTTACAATCCCTGATGAATTGACGAAGCTGAGCAGCATGACAGGATGTACTTGGAGATGAAGGAAAGCATTTGAGAAAGACGTAACATCAAAACCGCTACTTCTGAAGAATTTCTACGCTAAACTCTCGGCAAGGCCCGACACTAGCTTCCATTATGCTTCTCACGCCACCAGAATGTTCAAAGTCATTCCTACCAAAGAGTTTCACTGACCACTTGACCATTGATCAGCTCATTTCTTCCATAAATGAAGGTTACAGGACATTTCAGCAATCCAACATCGCCCCGCAGTGACCCTTGGAGCAGCCTAGAACATGGCTACATCGAACAAATACAAGCCTCAGCATAGCAGGAAATTGATGATTTAATTCTGAGATTTATGCTCATTTTTGAAGTACCAATTTACCCACTCTACAAACATGTGACTATCTGGAGGTCGCTAGTTCAATCCTGGTCCAAGAGCAACATTTTTCTTGGACATTAAAATACACTCTACAAGCATGTGACTATCTGGAGGTCGCTAGTTCAATCCTGGCCCAAGAGCAACATTTTTATGGGACATTAAACTATCAAGAGGTCACAAGATCAAATCCTGCACATGTCCAATATTTAAAGAGCCACATAGGTCACGTGAACAGTACCCACCCGTGAGAAAGTTGGGGCACTCCAAGGAACTGATAGCCACAGTCAGCATAGAAAAGGAAAGTTCCATCAGAAAACTCAGCAGAGCTTCCATCAGAAAACTCAGCACCAGGGTGTTTTCCGTCAGTCAGTCTAGAAAACAGGGTTCTAGAAAATCACTCAGCATGAAACTGGGGTGGTTTTGTTCAGTAAGCACTACATAGAGTGTTCCGTATCAGAAAATCCAGGAAATTGGGGTGTCTTGAAGTCAGATGATCCCATAAATATGAAATTTGGGTACCTTGTGACCAGTCAGCAGGTACACTTGGGAAACATGTGACCAGTCAGCAGGTACCATGGGAGAGCATGTGATCAGTCAGCAGGCACAAAAGAAGTGTTCCATATCGGAAAATCCAGGAAATCAGGGTGCTTTGAAGTCAGATGGCCCCATGAATGTGAAATTTGGTAACCTTGTGATCAGTCAGCAGGTACATTTTTGGGAAACACGTGATCAGTTGCACGACAAATGAGAAGAAACATTTGCACAGCCAGCCCCACCAACAGAACAATTGGGAATTGGGCCCAACGGCCAATCAGAGACCTGGGAAGTAGTTCAAAAATAGAAGTCGGGATTAGTACATAAGGACCAGTGTAATTTGCCTAGAGACAGTTTTGAGAGCTCATCCATCCCCCCCAACTAACTACCCACTAGTTAGTCACTTACTTAGAGTTCACTCCCCCTCACTGTCTTTTACAAGACACTTCTTTACTCTACCCTTGTAACTAATACACAAGAGTCAATTATTTGATCTCTTGTTCTTGTGTGTCCAGCAAGAGGACTATTGACCAGACTACAATTGATATTCAGTTGTATTTTGACGATTGACCAAGGTCGCTATTCAATGATACCCTTCGAGTCAGAGAACATTAGGATCCGTGCCAGCACAGCATTCTGAGCAGCTTGAGTCTAAGAAACAGACTAAGTGTGTGTCAAATCAAGCCTGAGCAGGAGTGTTAAGTACCCAAACAGATTGTGTTTAGGACATTAGAGTTTTTCCCGATATACATCAGAAGCACAGTTGTGCTCCTCAAGATTTTCCAGTCCAGTTTCCAGCCCCACAAAAAATTCCAGTTATTAGAGTCATAGTCTCAGACAGGCTAGGCTTTATTAATATCACAGTTACCGTCAGCATCAGATTATATCCATTCAAAGTAGCAGTAGGCATTTCTTGCAGCTACTAGTTTTATTTCTCATCACACCTTTTGAAATCAACCTTCAAGTCACTTCCGACTTTTCTGGAAGAACTCAAACTAGGGATAGCCCGTCGATATTTGTTTGGACTGGCGACTCTAGGGATTTGTGCACAACACTTTTCCGACAACACATTGGTGGGTGATTGTACTAGGGGGCTGGGGGGCCTGTTGGGGTGCCAGTCCACGTGGAGGGGTCATCATATATGGGAAATGCTGGCAGGGCATCTTCGGGGAAGTGTTTGTGTAGGTCGTCCGTTCTGCGCTGGAAGGCCGGGCAATGATGGGTGTTGCTGGAGTGTTGGGAGGTTGTACCACATGATAGGTGGTCTCAGGATGTGCAGGAGCTGGTGTTGTGTGGGCCGGCACAAATGGTGCATCTGGTTTCGTTGGGGCTGTCACGTCGGATATGTCCATATTGCTGGCATTTGTTACATAGCATGGGGTGGCACTCGTCTTTCCGGATGCTGATGTGCTTCTCTCCAACGTAAATGCTCTCTTGGAGGAGGCGGTTGCCGATTCTTGGGCAGGTGACGATGGCTGTAGCCATGGCGAAGGCTTGGTTCGCAGCACGTTTCTCGATTGGGCAGCACCATGCCATTGAGACAATGGAGTAGGCTTCCAGGTTGTTCTGTGTTTCGAACTGGCGTAGGTGGTCCGGGTTGGTGGGATTGAACTGGCCGGTGCAGAGTATGAATCTCAGTATGAGTTTATGGGACTGTTTGCTGATGGTGGCTTCGGGCCTGAACCTCTCTCTCAGTTATTGGTGTGTGGTG
This sequence comes from Athelia psychrophila, assembly GCA_001630335.1. Classification (NCBI taxonomy): domain Eukaryota; kingdom Fungi; phylum Basidiomycota; class Agaricomycetes; order Atheliales; family Atheliaceae; genus Athelia; species Athelia psychrophila. The sequence continues at coordinate 24,936 of KV417735.1, forward strand.
ATGTAGAAGCAGAAGCGGGTGGCGGAATCGACACTGTCAAATTCTAGGAGGAGGCCACCTCGGGATTGGGCGGTGGCGGCTTTGATGACCGTGCTGGGTTTCTCTTCATTGTCGCTTGCTTCGTCCAGGTTCTTCAGCCAGTTGTTAGCTGTCTCATGTATTTCTGCTGACGTGAGTTTGTTGATGCTTGAGGAATTGATCATTATTGTGCGGGCATGGAGGAGCAGCCTCTGTCGTAGGCATGTCGTCTCGGGTGACTGAGTCGGGTTATAGGTGTTCTGGGAGGCAGTGTAGTTAATGGCAGGGGCAGCAGCGACGTTGGCCCAGGATCTGGTTCCTTGAGTGGGAGTGGGTGCGGGGGTGGGAGTGGCTGCGATGGTCTCTAGTTTACTGGTCGCCATGGCAAGCGCGGTTTCGAGGGCTGAACAGTTAGCGAGGGTCTGGGTTATTTTCAACGTGGTCTCTGCCTGGGCGAGGGTGGTAGCTTCAATGAATTTCTGGGTGTCCGATAGTTTGTCTGTAAATGCTGTCAGCGCAGTATCCGTCAGAGTTTTCATGGAGGACGCGATCTTGTCTTCTAAATCGGAACCCGATGTTTGTACATCGGGTTGCGAGTCGTCGTCATTTAGCAGGAATGTGATGGCCCTGATGGTGGCTTGGGCCTCGGCGCTAGCATTCTTGTATGTCATAACTGTAAATAAAATGTCAATGACTCTCTGTTTGTCGATGTCAGCGAAGGAAGTGATGAGGTGTTTGTCAGTTAGGTAAGTTTGGGCTGATCACACATCTTTGACATGGCACGTGGAGGCGGCAATACCGGCCATTAGTCCAGTGTGTGTCGCCTCGCATGTAGGTAGTCCTGGGGTCCCTGATCTGCTGGCACCACGCCCAGAGACATTTCGACTACTCTGTGGGTTGTTGCGGTCACTCATGAGCGATGGGGAGCACAGAAGTGCAGGGAGAGGGTGGGGGTTAAGGGGTTTGAGGTCTGTCAGTCAGGATTAGTAGTGTCTATACGCAGCCGAGTTGTCTTGGAGGTCGGACCCCGGAGGAGGTCGTGGTGGTGTAAGAGCAAGGAGTGGTTCTCTTGACATCTTGTATCTGTTCTAAAATATCCTGGCTGGTTCATCAAGCACAATAGACCAGGGCCAAACCGAGGGCATATCCAAAGCCAAGTTTTATGGTTTAAAATTTTTCATTCCGTTTATTAGTGTACTACCATTACAATTCTATGTACATTAGAGAAGAGCGAGGGGAAAGATAAAGGCACTATTGTCTGTGCGGTTGACAGAGGGTATGCGGCCGCGTGCCATGGCCGACATCACTAAAATGGTGCCCCCCGCTCTCCTCCACTTGAGTTAGCCTTCCTCCTTGTCCTCCGCCTGCTAGCTTTTCGCCTAATGTATGTCGGGCAGTGTGCTGCAGACAGCTCTCAGAATAGTGCGGGTGTGCAGGGTGAAATTGACCTTATGTACTGTTTTGTCCAGGGCGATCTGGAAGCCGAGGAGTGGCACGAGCTCGTGCTCGATTCAGTCATGGCAAACTTGGATGTAATTGTTGACTCGGACGCGCGGGACCCAGAAACAATACTCGCAACAAAAGTCTGGGAGTGTGACGAGGCTGTGCTTGGTGTGCTGCCAATATTGACAGGTACGCGGAGAGTGCATGCCCTATGATCAAGCTAGGTGAGTTAATAGACTGAATCTGAGGGTGTTGTAGGGCACGAGATGGCACACAGGTGTTTGGTATTGCTCAGCAGTAGGAAATACAGCGGGATATAGCAGTCGAGCATAGAAGAAGTGAGGAGAGCGGATACAAAGCGGATACTAGGGCGCGGGGTTAAAGTATTTCGGGTGTTATTAACCGGGTTTTTAACTGGCGCGGTCCAGGGGGTGTTTTTAACCACAGTTTTTAACGGATATTAACACACACGTGACAACCAACACGTGATCTAGCTAGGTGATGCCAGCAAAATCTTTTGCCTGCGGCGCAATCACCGTGTAAACGACCAGGCCTCCTCATTGTTTCCATTGTCTCTCTCATCTGCCACACTAACACCGACAACCTTTGATTACCCTTCGAGACATGTGGTGCATCAGCTAGAACATCTTCGAGTTCTGGTGCATGTCACCAGTTGCCCCAACAAGTTCATACATACAGATACATACAGATACATTTACATACATCAAGAACATTCTAGCAACGGACATATTAGATACATCGTCACGTGACCTGATTACTCTTGTATCATGTGGCTTGGTCCCCACGTGACTCATTAGTTATTACGCTTACAAACACCGAACGACTTCGGACTTTTACATATGCATCTCTGACTCACCGGCCCCCGCTTCGTCAGACACCTTACTACATGCATTGCTAAGCCTTACTCATTAGGACATATTATCTCACGACTCTTTAGTATAAGTACATAGACCTGTCGACAGAGGATCCTCAGCTTATCCTCTTTGTCTTCAGGTATAGTCTACATTTTCTACTTATGATTGCAATGTTAACTTTGTCTTCAGACTTATGTTCGCTCTCAACAATGGTTGATCTCTCTAAATGTTCTAAGACACCACCTCCGCTTATCAGCACCACAAAGAAGCCCTTTCGGGATTACACATGTTACCTCCTAACAGTGCATCTAGATCAGCATCTTCTTCAACCTGCCCAAAATTATTCAAAGATCATCAAAGACGGTAGCAGAAAGAAGGATCTAGCAATGGGATAAAGTGAGCAGCTGGGGGCGGCTGATGTAGTTGCAGTAGCAAACATTTGCACGATGGCGAGATATACACGTGACTATGTGTTAAAAACTCATTGACCCCAGGCCAGCTGTTAATAACTGTTAATAACCGGTTATTAACCGGTTAATAATACCCATGTTAATAAGTACCAACTTTACCCCCGCGCCCTAGCGGATACCCAATACCCATGAATTCACCAAGTGCTTTAAACTCTGCTCGCGCACGTGATGACTTGCTCTTGAAATTCACATCGTTGCTCGTACGATTTTCTGTATTCTAACTCTCATCTTCTCTCCTTACAAGCTCAGCATTCCCTTTGGCACTCTGCGCAGAACCTCATGGCTGGCTTCTGCACACGCCCGCCAGTGATCTCAGGCTACATTTCTGCTGCTCTTCTCGTTGTGCATGACCGCCTTTCTGCTGTGTCCGTATGGTTATGGTTCATCTGTCCGTCGACACATCGCGTCAAGCAGGATCCTCCAACTCGTGTGGTCGCAACCCACGAACACGGTGCATACGGTCTCGGCGAAATCAAGCAAGGACACTGCCGCATCCACGAGGAAAATTGCCAATCGTCCATCGAAAAAACTCGCGCTCTTGGAAACAGAACCCGAACCAGGACACGAAGTTCATTACAAAGAAGCGGATCTCGCTCACTCCAAGAAGAATCAACCATATCCTCGAACCCAACTCCTCTCTCCCCGCGCGCGCAATTTGTGTCACTCGAAGCGACATCGTTCTCTGGCTCTGGGTCTTTTGAGAATAGCACCAGTACAATCACAGTCTTTGGCGAGCAGGGATTGCATCAGGAAACACCTGAACATGCTACATAGCATGCCATAGGATCCGGTAGCACTGATAGGTCAGTAGGTTGTCAATGAAAAATATAGAGTCCAGTAGGATTGCGCCAGATCTATGTAGCACACAGTAGAACTCAGTAGCATGGCTGTGGTACTATGATAGTGTGCGTAGGGGCCGTAGGTTTATTCTAGGTAGAGTACTGTAGGATACCATAGGCTCTTATAGATGCAGTAGACGGTAGCTCTCCGGATGCTCTCCGCTCGCCGTTGGAACCATTCCGCCACGCACAATTATGGACAGACGAGCAAACATAATATTGAGAACACAGGTACATATACAGGGTATAATTAGCTATGTAAACTACATCAAAGCGCCCCAGACTATGCTTCGTGTTCACCGTCACTCTCCAAAGCCATTTCTATTACCCGGCGGCAGCAAAGAATATGAGTTTGCCGTACCAGCACCCCTTCACCATATGCGCAGAGAGCATAGGGGAAAGGGGCGGATATGACCACGGGCTCGAGCCGTCTGGGGGATTAACACACCTTGTCCGTTGCCCGACATCAGGAAACATGTGAGTGTGCTACTGAGGTCGCCGTAGCGCTGGGTAGCTCCGATAGCTCGGTAGCATACCCCCCCCTTTATATAGCACTGTGCCAATGCTATATAGCCCTCAGTAGCGCGACGTAGATTTGCCTTGCGGCTACGTAGACTCATATAATGGTGGTAGAGCTTATCTATGTAGAGTAAAGTAGAGCGGGGTAGTGACTGGTTGCACAGATACCAGGAATGTCGACCGTGATTTGGCAATGCAAATAATCACACATTTTGAAGGCAGTGAAATAGATTGCATTGAGGTTAAATTACATAGAACATAAAACATAATGATAAGGAAGTTGAGATGTAAGCCTACAATCATATATGAAGCCTGAGGTCATCGTAAAACTGCGGCACTCAGCATGGCCCCCCCGCTTATACATATCTACCGGTATATTTCGACCACTCACCGAACATGCAGATGCATGAACAACACCGAACCAAGGACACCATAAAACACTCGACTCTCGCGACTGTCTTTCGTCGACAGCAGGTAGATCCAAGTCCGAGCGAGGGTCCTCTTCGATTGTAGATGCGGGGGAGTAACAGGATGGTAGGGCGGAGTTGAACCGGAAAGTGATCACTGGGTGCGCAAGCCTGCACGGCCGTGAGCGGGAGCCATCTGATACGACGAAGGAAGAGGCAAGTGTTGATTGGTACTCACTAGTGTCCGCGGCCTAGGAGCAAGTTCTGCATCTGCAGTTGTTTGTCACATCAGGGGGTACGAGTTGGCTGTTGAGAGAAAAGAGATCGCAGGGGGCAGCAAATGGTGGACGATTGATAAGAGGAAAGTTAGCCCCACAGGCCCCACAGTTTCCACGCCGCTGATCATGTGGCGCGAGAATTTGGACTTAGCCAGATAATTACCGTCCGAGTCTCTCCCGAGTCTCCGATTCCTTGGGCCTCCTGATACATAATTAATACCAGTCCTGGCCAGTCATTGACCATCTGCAATCATGCTCTACTCTCCTAAATACAGCCCGATCACGACCATGTAGTATAAGTACACTCCACAGCTGATTCTACTGTACACTATATATATTATGCCTGATGCTACTATACACTATATATCTTATGGCTGATACTACAGTGTGCTATGGCAGCTATGCTACTCTACTGAGAAAGAGTAAGTAATCTCAGTAGAGTCCCGTAGTGCCAGATATCTGATGCGGCGGCTATGTAGATTTCGGCATTTCCTGATGGAGACTCCTCACCGACCTTCAAACCAGGCCCTGAATATCTCCATGGTAGCGCCTTTTCCAGTAGTGACCACCTACACCGCCATGTGTGCTGTACACATATGGCAGGGTAGTAATTCACTGTAAAAAAACACGTCCACCACCGCAGTCCGTTGAGCTGTTATTGAAGGGTAAAGGGGATGGATATCCGACAAGCGATATGAAGGAAGATGGGAGATGGTGGTGGGAAACAAGGGATGAATTCTGAAATCTCAGTGTTGCACGTTGCCATCTGTTGCCATAGCTAATTTCCACCGATCCCGAGCGGACTTTGAAAGGACTTGAAATAATTTAACCGCAAGAACTTCGTCGGATCATAACTACCGCTACTGAAAGCTACGAGAACCCACTGTAGACTATGACTACCGCTACTGGATGCTACGAGAACCTACTGTAAAATTTGAATACTCGTAGCAACCCATAGAAACCCATATCTAAGGCTGCAACTACCGGGAATTTTAGTGTTTCCTGATGTGGCGGAATCTCGCCACGTCGGCTAGCATCTCATTAGAGCTGGAGCTGGCATCGGCATTGCTGTTCCCCGATGCGCGCTGTCTGTCCATGAAGTACCCCCGACTCAAACTATGTCGATTTACACCCATCACGATCTGCCCGCCGTCCCGGGGCAAAGAGCGGAAAGGCGGATTCGGCACGAAGCTCGTGCAGCTGCTGGTCCGCGAGGACGTCAAGGCCACATCCCATGTAAACCAAGACGACAAAGACATTGTGGTGGGTGTGCCGGAGCCGGACATCCTGGTGCTGAGCTACGACCTGCGGCACCCGCTCTTCGCGCCTTCGCCTTCTTCTCCTCCTGCAGAGCTGGAGTATGTGCCTCCGCCGAAGACCCTCGCGAAGAAGCTGGATCCTAGCTCCGGTCGTCTGTATTTAATGACCCTTGCTTGTACCATATCCCAGCTTCGGGAAAGCCCTTTTTTAGTGTCACATATTCTCTACGTGTCAAATTACTGTATTTAAATAATTGACTAATTCATTGATTTATATCTCATCTCATTGTTTGCTGGTTTGGTCGGCGCTCTCGAGCAATATCAAGGCTGATTGTGGTGGTTGTTTCGGTCAGTGTTCGTCAGTCACACGAAAGCTGATAGAGGTGACGGTTTGTACTCAGGATGATAGCCACTTGTCAACATTGATCAACAGCTATCGATCCGCTGTCACACACCTTTCTGGCGGTGTTGGCCGCCAATGCCAACGCTGCCGACTTTTATATTGATATATAAGGCCATAACATAAAGATATGAGAATGATACCGATGACAGGTATGATAATGTATTACAAATGTTGTTCCAAATGTTGTTCATACCTACTGAAATTTCACGATGGCCTAGAAGCGATAATTGTAGTTCTTTATCGCACATCGAAAGTCGCCATACGAAGATATTGGTGCAAACGATCGTGGCAGGGTATGGCTCGGATGAAGCTCAAGCAACTGGCTCTTTCACTCCTCCTTTACCAAGCTTGGATGAGAGATCATGGGGTAAAGGCCACGGTAGTCATCCATATGTGCACTGATTGTTCCGTTTCAAATTTGAGCGCACTGACTCTCCCACGCACCCCCCATTTAAATCTAGGGTTATGCTTATGACTAGGGGTGCACAATTCAAAGGAAACATGGGGTTCGTGGGTAGTATATGATACAGATGTACTTAGCACATATATAGGGGCGTTTGTTTCGGATCTCACCCTGAATAAATCCCCACCACCACCACTCGCCCGGCGCACTACCATGATGCAGCCCGTACACGACAATGATCGGTCTTCAAACGGCACTGATACTTATTCTGCTTACTAGTAAACAAATACTTCTCCACAAACACCAAAACCGAGCCTGGTTAGGTGGTTGGTTGCGTTGGATCCCAGACCCTCATGGCAAGGGACCCAATTTGGGAAAGTCGTGAGGGTTGGGCTGCGGCCGCCGGCAAGGGTGGAACGTTGTGCAAGGGCTGGCAAGGGTCGGGTTCGAGACTGATTGCAACTTTGATCATCGTCTCCTGACTGCTTTAGCCTTTGTCCCCTCTACAGATACCGGCGATACCTTCATAAAACGTGGGGAAAATAAACAGAACCTCACCCCCACCACCTGTCCGCTGAAGTGCTCGTATCTTTGGGTCTGACCCAAGTACTGGTCTCGAATGGATCCTGCTTTCTCGGATTTGGCAGATGTGACAGCCGCGGCGCTGACAGCGCAAATGCTGCGACAGGCGCAAGCCGCGACATATCTTACCATGTGCGCATTGACGGTACGCTCACCTTGCATTGCTTCAGGCATGCCACCTAACGCGCCCCAGATCTCGATGTGGGACTGGACTCTTACGCTTGGGGAGGAATTTCGAATAGCGAAGAGATGCGGACCAACTCTTGCTGTCGCTGCCTATTTCCTCGCACGGACTAGCGCCCTGATGGTATGCGTTTTGAGCGTGATATTTCTCGTTAGACCTCCGCCAGGTAAGCCCCATCTATAGGTATGGCAGTCAGTGTATAAGATCTCACTAAAACGCTCGCAGACGCAGATAGCTGCGCAGCCCTATTCGGTGGAATCGGCCTCATGTCCATGACCGGCGGTGCTGCCAAGTCATATCTTTTTCTTCTTCGCGTCCGCGCAGTCTATGACAACTCCAAGCTAGTCAAGTTGGTTTCTGGAGTGGCTTTCCTTGCCATCGTGTGCGCGCGGATGACGGTTGCATATATGGTACACAGCTCTGTGAGTCCCACATGTTTAAGAAATGACAAACCTCTTAAGCTTTTGAGCACTTACATGTAAATCCTGTTATCAGCCTCAGGAGCAGACTGGTCGCTGCGCAGTGACCAAGATGGGACCTCTCCCCAAATTCTCCCTGTGGTTGACTGTGGCCTATGATACCTGCATCTTTCTCTCGATTTCCGTCCGGCTAACCTCACACGCAAATTCCATATCTACACCTTGGATTCCATCGTTCGTCCGCGGGCATGGACTTCCCCACACAATGCGCCATATTCTCCAAGATGGCCACATTTATTACTCGTATGTTGCAATCCTCGCTACAGCTTTCTGCGGTTTTAAGCGCAACGTCCCTAGCATCACAATTTTTTTCAGCCTGTTATCAGCTGTTCTTGCTATTGCGCCAGTCGGTCCGATCTATCAAGCGGTTCCCACGCTGCCGGCATTTGTCATAGAAGTCACCATGACTTGCAGAGTCTTTCGCGCCATGATCCTGCGCTCGCTGGACCGCGCGCAGACCGGCGACGTTAACTTGCCTACGGCCCAGGCGGGGGCACGGACAACGGCGATGTCGCTCTTCAAGCTTGACACGGTCCTGGAACATCGGATACGAACGATGACTATGAGCGCAAGCAAGTCTAGCATGGCGCATCATGGACGTTGTTCCAGGAGGCTTGAAACCCTGAGGAAGCGACTCAAAGTTCCGCGACTCTCCAAGATGTCCGAGCGAGATGATTGGCCGCCAGAGCAGAATAGCAACCAGGACACTTTTTTATACGCATTAAAGTAGTACATGGGGCAGTTGCTTTTGATGTCGTGTGGGTCATGGGTGCCACTAGCTATAGCACTGGCGGGAAGTTTAGCCCATCGCGGGAGAGGACGTAGGGGATATTTATATTGATGTAACGACTTAGTTAACGACCTTTACTGCCTCGAGCAAAGACCCTGTGCAGATTCCAGAACACACAGAACCACAGCGTCGAAGAAGCACTGGAGGTGAAGCAGGGAGGAGATGAGCCAGATTGATAGCGAACTTCCGAGTCGTGATCGGAAATGTGATTTGTCCTTGTCTTCTCTCAGCCAGACTCCCACCTAAAGATGAACGACGAGCTCCTCTAGGTCTACCAGGTGCGGAATGCCGGCGGTGAGCTTTGCGCACTAGCATTGCGACTGCGTTTGTCAAGACTTTGTTGGTCAGGGTTGGCGTGTACGTTGGCGGACGGCTAGGATATTTCCGTGTCAGTCCTGCGTTAGTCGAGGTTGTGATAATATATGCCCAGATGGCGAGTCGGGATGCTGCTCGTAAGTATTTACACTAACTGAATAACGACCAAGGCGCTGGTCTCGAAAAGGCAACGCCGTGCGATCCTAACAACCGTCAACAGCCCCCTGGCATCTCTGACCCACGGTACTCCATCTCCGACCCATAGTATCATGGCAGACCAACCCGACTTCCCAGCATTCGTGTACAAAATCCTCGACACCGCACCGCCTTCGCCCATCCCGCACGACCTGCCCCTCAGCACGCTCGACGCCCAGGACGGCTTCATCCACCTCTCCAACGCGCAGCAGGTGCCCATCACCGCCGACCTATTCTTCGCGTCCAGCGCGCGCCTGTGGCTGCTCAAGATCAGCAGCGAGAAGGCGCAAGAAGGGGCGGCGCGGCTGGTATGGGAGGGCCCGGCCGGGTGCGTGCATCTGTACGGGGGGCGATTGGGCGAGGGGGTCGTGGTGGGTATGCGGGAGTACAGCAAGATCGGCGATGGCGATGGATGGGCGGGCGTGTTGGCAGAAGGGTCCTGGCTTGTCGACCACGACTAAATGAACTCCAACGTGGGCACCTGCACCTTCTCCGGTTCTCGTGTCAGTGCTAACTAGTGTTATATACGGTATTATCCAGGCGTAATGAGCAACCAGAATTCCCGCATTGTTTACTACGGGATGATCGATATCAGTGCCTCCGATAAGATTGCTGTCACGGAAAAAATATCAATGTATTTGACACGATGACTCTAAGTGCTGTCCCTGGACGACGTCTGACTAATTCGAATAACAATAGCATCTGTGCGCTGGATCTTGCGTTACTTGGGCGGAGCCACCTGCCCACACTCCCTGCATCTTCTCGCATCCTCCGAGTTCTGCCAATTCTGAATGATGGGCTTGAGCTGTGCACCGAGATCCGTGATATGCACGCTATCCTCACGGATTATCAGGAGCTTGTCGTGGGTTTGTTAGAACAGTACCAGCGGACGCGATCTGGAAGGAGGATTCGATGGATAAGCATGAGCAACGGACGCATCATAACACACCCGTTTAACAGCACTCACCAATCGATTCCTCCGGCCGAATGCGCTCAACGACCAGCCCGATCGTATCCGCGAAACGCACAGGGTTATGCGGCGTATTTGCTGACGGCGCAGTGAATACGGCCAAGTATAGGCAGGAGTACTAATAGTCGATTGGTAGTGACCGACGTACCTGGTAGCAGAAACATCGGCCCCCCTTCTATCCTGATATCCCGGAACGCACCGTCGTTCACCACGCGGAGCAACATTCCACTCTTGTACTGGTAGAACCATTCCTCCAGCAGACAATATAATCATACTCCTCACCGTCAGCGTTGAGCCCGATCCAAAAGTGCTAATCCCAATTCACATTTAGATGATTACGCGTGCTTACCTCGGTTTCGTTAACATGGTAGTCGTTCCGCTCGTTGGGCCTGCCCACGGCCATGACGATGTAGTCCGCTCCTCTGTACAGGCAGAAGTTGTTCACGGGGGGCTGGAGGGGGTGGCCGTTCTCGGATAGCCAGAGGGGTAGGTTGATCGGGGGTGGGAGAGGCATTTCTTTTGATTGCTGATTTCTGATTTCGAGGATTTTGAAGGATTTTGAATTGAGGAAGTCCAAGGTGGTGGCGGTGGTTGGGAGAGAGGTATTGGTAAGACTTCGGGGTCTGGGGAATCGGGATGCACGCCGGTTAGTGAGATCATGTGATCTTGTGCGCTAATTTAATCTCAACGGACAAGGCGGCGCCGGCAGCCGGTGCCGGGTGGGACTCAGTGATGAGTGCCCTGTTACGGTTCGATTGGGCTTAGTGCAGCTCGGCGCTTCTCCCATCAATTATAACTAGCAGATACCCGTGCTTCGCTACGGGATACCAGCTAAATATGATTGCCATTAGCTGGCAGCTACAACCCAATTGCACGTACACTCTATATAT
>KV417735.1:36279-71659 GCA_001630335.1 Athelia psychrophila
TCGCAACGGCGCTTCGCTTCGCTTGGCTTCAGCTCAACATTGAGCTGCGATTGAGCCAGCAGGCTCAAGTCAGCTCAACCATAGGCTCAATCCGTAGCTCAAGCCGTAAACAGGTAGGTGGTTAGCCTATCGAAGTAGCCGTGCCGGTAACCCTATTGGCCTGCACTTTTCTGCTATGGGCTCGTTGTATCTTTCTCCGTCATTGTTATCACTAATTCTAAGTGTGTGTAATCTATTATCTAGGTTGTCAAGGAGGGGTCATCTATAACCGAGGACGTTACAGGCGAGTCTTTGAAGAGAGAGTTAAGATATTGGTAGGAGAGAACGGTCATACTGAGCGCACAGCTCGGCGAGGACAAACGTGTACATGAAATTTTCAACATCTTCCCTAGGTTACAGCTCCAACCAACATTCGTATTCTGACACCGCCTATCGGCTGTACGACTATCCCTACGACGAGCCGTATACCACCGACTAAGACCAGGTACCTTTAATATGAGTCTGTGTTTAGGACCAAAACAATCCAAAAATATGAGAGTTAAAGGGGTTCTTAAGCGTCACCCTCTTCAGGGGGTTCGTTAGTGTCACGACTAAATCATCACACCAATTGATCACGACGGTCGTTTTGTTCATAGTTGTGGTTCCGGTGGAGTATGACTCGGAAGCTCAGAAGCTGTCTCCCACCTTCCTCTAATGTTCTCTCTCCTCCTCCCTGTCAGTCCTTATCCCCATATATAATGATGTCATCCTTTTACTATGTGTTGAGTTCCGGATCCGTAGACACGCTTGAGCGAAGCTGAGCCACACAGCTCAACCGTGTCTGTGGCTCAGCTTCGTTCACTTCAGGCTCATCTTGAGTGAAGCTGCCGTTGCGATGAGCCCCGAGTAATAGCTCTCTAACACCACATCCTGTCGGAGCCCGACCGGAAAGTAACTCGGGATCTCGAGACTTACAGAGAGTATTTGTATAAACATGTATAAACCAATATATTTACCGTCGGAGACTGTTAAACTCCGGGTAGGACCCCTCATGTCACGCGACAATGGTCGCCCTCCATTAGGTCGTCCGCGCTCTCCGCCCTGACAGATTAGCCCTAATATTAATTATGTTTTCTGTACCCAGTGCACGCTCTGTTCAGTTTAGATGTAAGACTAACCGACCTTCGTAAACACGTTGGCACTGCCTGTTTGCGCGTTAACACCGCGCCCAAAGACCTTTAAAGAGAGTCGAAAGGAAGTACTAGTCACATGCCCTTTCTCCAAGTCTTTTAAGGTCTCGAAAGACGCTGTGAGCGGACGTTATAAATTTAGTGGAGCGAAACGTAAACTCGAGGGGGTGACTGTGACCGTGACCGTGACCTTGCCCGTGCCCGTACCCGTGCCCATTAGAACGTGACCGCGCCCTATGTATATGCCCGATGATCGGAACCTCGCCCGTGACCGTACGACCGTGACCTTACCCGTGACCTTACCCACGTGCTCGTACATACTAGTGCTCGTGAGCCTGCCCGTGCTCGTGACCGTGACCGGGATCGTCAGCCTGCCCGCTACCGTACTCGTAATCTGTGCCTGTGAGTGTACCTTTGAGGGTACTCGTGGGTATGTCCGATTCCATGAGTGACCTTTGCCTTTGCCTGTGAGTGTGAGTCTGAGCCTGAGCCTGAGCCTGAGCCTGAGCCTGAGCCTGCCCGTGACCATGTCCGTTCCCGTGACCTGCCCGTACGTTGCCCGTACCCGCTGACCTGCCCGTACCCGTGAGCGTTTCCATGAGCGTACCTGTACTAGTGACCGTGCCCGTGCCCGTGCCGTGACAGTATCCGCGAGCCTTACCAAAAGTTACCATGTTCGACCCCGTACCTGTGCCCGTTTCTGAGAGTGTGCCCGTGCCCCTTACCGGAAGCTCCCGCGCCCGAGACTACCCCCGTGCTCTTACCTTCCCGTGAACGTGGCTGAGTGCCATGCCCGATGAAAACGTAAATTACACACGAATGTTCAACGTCCCCGTTTCAAGTTTACATTAGCCCGTGTAGTAGATTCGCCCTTAACCCTATTTGTTCATACATGATACCTTACCTAAGCAGACCCGATGACCATGATGTATATATATCACATGTACGTTAGCCCAACATCGACAGCCCCGAGCGTGACCGCACCTCGCGAGCGGGGGGGAAGGCATAATAAGGCATATCCTATCAAATAGTGCATAGTGCGCTATGAGATACTTCAGAATTTGTGAATGTGCCACAGTTGTAAGATTTTGAATAAATCACATAATTGGGGTCATATTCCACCCCTAAAAATCGTTGCAATCATAGCAGTACTATATGTTGAATGCAATAAGCATTCACAAATTGTACTAGACAAATACACCGCTGAACAAGACTCTCTCTTCGTGTCTTGCAGGTTGCCACAGCTGTTCCACCGTGCCGCTGTGGAGTCCATATCGGGACCAGATAGTCGGTGGCGAGCGGCTATACTATTTTGGGCTTAGCGCGATCTCTCGCACTAATCGAACAGTAACAGGTCACTGTATACTCGGTGGGACTCCGAGCAGTATAAGTACACACGGACCTATAACTTTCCGGGTATTTACTGTACTTCAGCAGCCTCGTCGGATCGTTGGATCACATTATGTCATGCTCGCGCTCACGCTCCGTCAGTGGCATGCCCATCCCTGAGCCCCTGTGCCTTCGCAAGCTCCTCCACCATTCTCCGATTCCGCCTCCCGATCACCCTGACGGTACAAGCGACAGTGTCCAGCCGCTCCGCCTCCGCCTCGCTCAGCGCGAGTTGGGTTTCCTCTTCCCTCGAAACTTTAACGCAAAAGGCGATGCCTTTGAAGGAAAGCACGGTTCCTTGGCTTCCCTCGCGCTAGAGCCTGCTAGAGCTCGACTACTCCGTCAGTTGTTTTATTATGCATACCAGATCGCGTAGCACAAGAAACTCCGGCCTGTATCTGGCTGTGAGGTTCCCTCTCCGCCATCTGTGACTGTCGTGCTGCATGCGGCATGCCCGGCCCGACTAGGTTTGGCGGCTCAATTCGGAGCCTGCTTATGATGCCTCCTCCGCCTCCGCTAGTATTGTTTACCATAGATGTACCACCGCACTTGCGCAGTGGATGGTCGCGGACAAAAGAGGTCACGGGCATGGCAAGTAAGGCGAAAAGGAAGAATGAATACGTCAACGATCCTGACAGTGCCAGCGAGAGGGGCGGGAAACGGGTTAGGAAAGCAAAGACAGCTGTACAGATAAGGTTTCGGGGGAGGAAAACAAAGTCAGACACTGTCTGTTTCCCGGACAATGAACAGTATAAAAGTGATCAAGAATTGCGCCAATCTGTATTAGACTTGTCGACAACATCATTCCTTCCACCACACCCGCCCCAGTGATGGCTGTCGGAATGTGCGATATCCCGCACGATGTTCAGTAGATTCCACCCATAAAGCCTAAGATCCTAATATGCCCACCGCACCAAGGTTCAGTGGAACAATAAGCAAAATTGAGGGCCGTGTAGCCCACCTGACCTCCTCGAAATGTAATTCCCCCGTGATAATTGCAAACAAAAGAATCACTTGGGAGAAAAGAGGATCGTCCAATCCTACATTTCCCAGTCCATCTCCACCCACCTCACATATTTCCACCTCATGTTTTACGAGGACAACTACCTTGCCGACGATAGCTATGGCGTGGCATCCGGTGCCTCCTACGACCAGAACTCTGGTGGTGGGCCGGGAGGCTACGGCGGTGCGCAATCGGGCGAACAGGGCGGACATAGTGGAGAGTATGGTGGACAACAGCAATATTCCCATAATCAGCTGGAAAGCGAATACGATGAGCCATCGCCCGGCGGTCCGGGGAGAGGATACGGCGGTGGACAACAGCAAATGTGCTTCCAGGACAACGATAGCTACGGCGGCGCATCCGGTGAACGCGACTCCTACGAACAGAACTTTGGCATTGTGCCGGGAGGCTACGGCGGCGCGCAATGGTGTGAACAGGGCGGAGAGTACGGTGGACAACAGCAATCGTCCGGCGGTCCGGGCCCAGGCCAACGGCAAGAGTCCGAGTCGTACGGAGGTATGAGCGAGCAGTTCGAGTCATATGGCGGTATGGACCAGTCGTCCGAGTCATACAGCTGGTTTTAAGCTCTGAGGTCAGACACAGGTGCGCTGCAGATCTCCTCATACGTCCCACCAATCTGACGCTTATTGCACGTCTGCAGTGGAGTATCGGGCGAGCGAGGAACATATCCGTGTCGTTGTAGTTGATTTGTATAATTGTAATTGTAATGGTGTACCATCGAAAGCGACACTATTTGCCCAATTTCACGAGTCGCCTATTAAGATTCAGCCATCAATCACCCACAAAATGCACAGACCAGACACACGCACATAATTCATTTTAATTTTCATCTTCATGCTCCGTCAGCGCCATGATCAACGACCCCATCGCCGAACCCCTGCACCTTCGCAAGCTCCTCCACCCGCTTCCGATTGCGCCTCCCTATCACCCTGATCGTATTCAGCCGCTCCGCCTCGCTCAGCGTGTCCCAATTGCTGATCCGCGCGACCGTGCCGTCGAGGTTGATAACCATCGGGCCGAGGTGGTCCAGCCGCACAGACGCGCCGTCGACCTGCACGACTGTGCTCTCGCCGGGCTGGAACGAGTCGGGGGATATCGAGCCGGCTATTTCGTTCGCGGGTTTATCGTCGAGCAAGAGGGGTGCGTTTGCCGACATAGATGATGGTGGTTAGAGTGCACGTTAGATGTGTGGCTGTGCAGGTGGCGGGCCGCTGATATCAGTAAAATGTGATGAACATTTCATGTCCTTGTTACTTATGCTATGTTATTTTTGTGGCCAGAATATGTATAATACCTAGCACCATACCACCGTAATGCTTAGGCGCACATGCTACGCACCACAGGAATTCGGAACATGTATAATTCGAAGCAACAATACATATGCACATGTGCGCCGCATCGAGTTACAATTACAGTATTATAGTTCTTGCTTGCGCCACTGGGGCGGAGCCATCTCCCCACACTTCTTGCACCTCCTGATCTCGGAGGAGATCTGCCAGTTCTGGATTATGGACTAGAACAAAGCGCCGAGGCCTGTCAGATGCACTGTCCTCGCGGACGATGGCGAGTTTGTCGTGAGCTTTGTTAGGGCAGTACGAGTGGACGTGATCTGGAGGGAGGAGATGCATAAGAATCACACACGCTGGAACACAATTAGTGAGATCATGTAATATTTGGGCGCATTCTGAGCCTTAACATTGTAACAAACGTGCTTTGGCGGTGGGAGCGGGACTCACTCGTTAAATTTCATTGAATAAACCATCACTGTACCGTGCCAATCTGAAAAGTGATACAACGACCCGACAGGGCTGCTGGACTCTGGGGTAAGTATTGGTCGAGTACCGATGTTGCGAAAGATATAGGCACCGGTGCCGCCATGTCCGATGTGAGATTAGCGCCCATGCCCAAGATGATCTCGTGCGTCCCGACTCCCAGACTCCGAAATCTTACCAATTCTTCTAAATACACACCTCTCTTCCCACCACCATCTCAGAATCCCTTCAAACTCCCTGAAATCAGATATAGCAATGTCTCTCCCCCCTCCCATCAACCTGCCCCTCTGGCTATCGGAGAACGGCCATCTCCTGCGGCCCCCAGTGAACAATTTTTGCTTGTACAGGGGCAAAGATTACATCGTGATGGCCGTGGGCGGGCCCAACGAACGGAACGACTACCACATCAACGAAACCGAGGCAAGTAAGCGCATCATAATGTGAAATGGGATACTAGAAGGATTATATTGCAGGAGTGGTTCTACCAGTACAAGGGAGGCATGTTGCTCCGCGTGGTGGACGACGGTGCGTTCCGGGATATCAGAATAGAAGAGGGCGCGATGTTCTTGTTGCCGAGTACGTCAGCTCGGCGCATGTGCCATGCCGATCAAGTGCTCCTACTCATAGTCGTGCTCGCTGCGCTAGCAAACACACCGCACAACCCCGTACGTTTCGCAGATACGATTGGGCTGGTCGTGGAGCGCATTCGGCCAGAGGGATCGATTGGTAAGTGCTGTTCGGGTGTGTACTGTGGTGCGACGCGTCAGTCACTCACGCACCCATCTCCTCTTTCCAGATCGCGTCCGCTGGTATTGCCCCAACAAAGCCCACAACACACTCACCATCATCCGCGAGGACAGCGTCCATATCACGGATCTTGGTGTTCAGCTCAAGCCCATTATCCAGAACTGGCAGAACTCTGAGGATGTCAGAAAGTGCAAAGAGTGTGGGGAGGTGGCTCCGCCCAAGTAACACAAGCAAATATTGTAACTTGATGTAGCGCAAATTTGTATTGTTCTCCTTTCTTTTGAATTGGTTAAACGTGATTTAGTGGCGGCAAAGTACTGCCCAGTGCTGCCCCAATATCAATTCTCGTCCGCTCGACGCAGACAAGACTCGCTCCGCTCGCCCAGTCAAGCAGCAAGCCGCAGAACGAGAAAGAGTCGATGGGCAAATGAAAATTTTCGGTATTCTTGGGAGCTTTATTGTGTCTTCTCTCTCCAGTGCTCGATGGTGGTTATATCTCCGGATCCGATGCATTTCAAGCGTGGATAGTACATATTGAAGTCGGTCAGTTGCGCACTATCGCGAGACGGTGGCGCAGCTAGTCGCCATAATATTCAGCGTCTCCCGTTGCAGCCGCCCAAGCATGCTTGTCAGAATACGCCCATTTGTACGCCAAGCCCCATGCAGAGACCTCATCCTCCCTTTGCGATAGCCCGTACCTCTCCGAACCCACGCCCGCCCAGTCATACGGTGGACCCTGCACGACGTCTTCCGAGGGCCACAGGCCAACGGTGGTGTCCACATGGATCGCACGAGTAGTACTCGCGCTGATCTTTCTTCCAGTGAATTCAATCTCCCCGGTGTAGTGTGAGTTATAAAGGCCAGATAGGATTGTTCCACTAGGATCGCCGAAAGAAATACAACCGTGCTGATAGTCGAAGTCGGTGTTAAGTTCACCTCCAAGGTCTCCATCACTACCACGCCACTGAAAATTCCACGTTGTATTGCTTGAGGAAGGACGTACATGCGGATATTGATTGTTGGTTTCAGCAGAGTCGGCGATAGGTTTCAACCTCTTCGACGGATTCAGGCCCATCGGCGGCCCGTTGTCGGGGAGATAGTATCCATCGTCACTTTCCTCGTCCCCGCTATCATCCGAGTGAATCTCGAGCGCTAGTACTTCTCCGAGCTGGCCGAAACGGAAAACTCCATTGGCCACTATGAAATCGAAGTAGGCCCACATCCGCGAGCTGTCGTCGAAAACGATGATGATTTGACACTGGTCCTTCAACCTGTCTCCGTCTCCCCGATTGTTTGGATGTGAGGGGCAGTCAAGAACCCATGTCCCAGACACGTCCCAGTCTGCGGCGGGGTCATTGGCTGCTGCTATCAAAACCTGCGCATGATGTTGTTGTGCGACAATATCTTCCTTGGCGGCCGCAGCCGACGCCCGACCGAGCAGATTCTTGTCATGAATCTCCTGAATCTTTTCCAACACAGGTCGAGAGCGACCGACCACAGTCCATCGTTGCTTTCGCCAATGACTAGCGTCGACGGGAAGTGTTTTTACGGCCTCGCATACCAGCCCTAGTCTCTCTGAAGCGGCTGTGAGCTCATCCGACGGATCGCCTTCCAATACAACAACATGATCGGGCGGATGATCCTCGTGCAAGTAGGTCTCGTTGATAAACCGCTCCGGATTCTCAAGTGCCTTCGCCTGGTCGGAAGTGAGACCTTCCCAAAGATTTTCGTGAGCTTCCGCGTTCTTGATCCGGAATTCCTCGTCGAGCTTCGCCTCCAGCACGCGTAGCTCATGCGTCATATCACTATGATTGGCCTGTGCATCCTTCAACCGCTTGCGCAGCACTTTATTTTTCCCCGTAGTGATTAGCCCCCTTAAAGCGCATTGGGCGTTCCACCATTTGTTATCATGCTGAGGTTTTCGTGGATAAATCGAGGCATTCTGACGCCCTTTCGTAACTTCGAAAAATTCGGATATGTTGCGTTCGAAAGGAACCGAGTTTAGGATCAGGCCGGTGCCACTGTAGGTTATTTTGCCTAGGGCAGTGTCACACTCGAGGGGTGGTAGTCTGAGCGGTGGTGCCGCAAGTTGGTGAGACTGCCAGTGATCGACCAATGTCCTCGCCCTCTTGAAGGTACCGGCCCAATCCTCGTCCGCTCGATCTTCGGCCTTTCGCTTTGCATCCATTTTCGGATATGCTGTCGATTGATTAGACAGAAAGAGGTTTGAGATACATATACTCACAGTGCAGAGCTTCAAGTCAAACAGGCCACCCGGTTTTAAGTCCCAATCAGATGCAAACTTTGTAACTAGATAAAGTGTCGTTGCTTTGTTTGGTGCGCAAGCAGATCACAAGAGGTTTTCGCGAATTGGAATCCGGAAGGCGTAAACAATTGTCACGTGCCTCCGATCAAGCTTGCTTCCCAACATTACCTGGACTTTCTACTTTGTTTGTACCTGTATTCAGCGTGGACTATCGATACTTTGTACCAGGTGCCTCAAGCCGGGTAGGTTTTCGTATCCATCTGTCAAGGCGCCGCGTATTAGCCGGTACTTTGACCATTGCCGGAGAGCACGCCCTCGACGCGGCCGGTACCCCCTTCCACCCAGTCAACACCTTCGCATCCCAACGCAAACTTTAACCCCTCGCACACTTCTGGTGGCGCCATCTAAAACGTCAGTAGTAACATCCGAAGTCAAGTAATACATCATCACCACCACAGAGCCGCCCTCGGAGTCGCGCCCTCGAGTCGTCGTCCAATTCCATGCACTCACTTGCCTCATTCAACAATGCTCTTATCAACGCGTCGGCGACTCTTCCTTCTTGCTTCGACTAAACTTCCTTTAAAAGCAAATCTCCGAGATCTTCGGGTGTCAAGAATCCGCGACATACCGTCAGCTGTCGAGACCTGTCAAACTTTCGCATGTGCTCCAGCTTCCTGTGACCTTATCTAGCCGTATCCAGCTTTCTTTGTGCTGGTCCCAGGCCCGGCTCGTGTGACCATGGTTCTCAGCGTCAGATGTCAAATATCACCATTGAGGCCTCCCCGCCATCGCCGATATGTAATCATAAGCTTTCCAGAATCCAGATAACACATCGACTCACCCGTATCCTCTTCCCCTCCTCCGCTCCTTCCACCTAGCCTTTCTTCTCACTTGATCCCGTACCCCAGTCGCATCGGCGGATATGGTATCACAGGTGGTACCAACACTGACCTCTGGCGAGTTGGCCGACTTGGTCCGTGATTGGGACCTTGACAAGTGGGCACATTTCCCCGAGGAACTACACAAATCCTGGAGAGAACGCTAATATTTTCCGTGAGGTTAGGTATATGCTTCTTGTGGGAATCACGGTGCTCCTGTACGACCATGCGTTGACTGTGAGCTCCAATTATATATGCACAATCTTCAAGTCAATCTCACCTGCTCCTTCTTAGTTCAAATATGAGGTACATCTCCACAAACCACAAGAAGGCGTAGATATATCAAGGGCTGATCTGGCGCTTGAAGGTCGCGCACGTCTGGAGAGGGAAATTTGGTGTCGTATCTGCGATCTTTCTGGTGGTGCGAAGGGTCCGATTTTCTCATGCGAGGGATGATGCTGACTGTTGTTACCTGATTGTTTAGAACCGATACCTCGTGTACGTTCAGTTTCGTGTTTGGCCTGTTCAGACTGACTAAAACACTGCATGCTCAGGCCTTGGATTCTTTTCGTCGACGCCTATGGTACATAACATGCTTCTTTTCAGCCAACTAACTACTCATGCGCGGCTCACTGTGCAGAATTCCTTCGCGTGTCTTCATCCCTTGTCGTGCGTGTGCATTCCCACCGCGACAATATCCTACCTCATTGTACCTCCCTTAGTTTTGCAAAACTTGGACGATACTCCAGGGCTACTGTACCGTCAGCTCGTATCTTTCAGCACATGGTAGGTTCCATTTTCTTAGGCGAAAAGCGGGATGCTAACACGAATTACTTTTCTCAAGTCCTTGTGGCGATGCGGGTTTATGCGATATACGGTGGACGGCGTTGGATACGGATAGTCCTATGGACAGCAGGCACTATACTTACAGTTTCAGGGTTGATTTTATGTACTGTTGGGTTGGTTGCGACCATCGGTGAGTGCGTAAACGTGTCTTAAAGAGCCAGACTCTGATACACTTATGCAGCTGCCATGCAACCAGATGATATTGTTTGTGTTAGCATTGTATGCTCAGCAAATTTCACTTTAGTTACCGAAACTTATGCACGAGTAGATTCCGTCGTATTTGTGGACTGCGTACCTGCCGAGGTGCGACTCTGTTCGATATTCACTCTTGCATATCCTCATTCGCTTTCTGTGACCAGCGTCATCTTTGAGACAGTGTTGTTCGCTTTGACGATGCATGTTGCCGTCAGCAGAATGAGCGCGCGGGAAGACATCAGCGACTTGCTCTTGACTTTGTTTCGTGACGGAATACTCTACTTCCTCGCGGTTTCAGGTAGGGGTGTTCCATTCAACCTGGTCCAAGCAAGTGCTTACGGGAAAACTCTATAGTTTGCACCTTGTTCAGCCTGTTGTACGTGGTTTGTTAGTCGTTTCAATCGGTCACTAATCGCTGTATTCCAGAATATGGGCCCTGGCACCGCACCCGTATATAAGTTTAGCGCGAAAGTGAGTTCCTTTCAGCCGCTCGATTTCCCCGCGACTGAAGATCTGTTAGTTTCTCGTTGGCGATGATCAATGTGGCCGCCTCCCGTCTTGTGCTCAATCTCAAAGTTTACGCCTCAGCGGCCTCACGGTCACATGAGCCTGAGGAACACATCGTACTTGTGCCGGTACCAAGGACGGTTATCTCTGCGATGCATTTCAAGTCTGGAGCATACTTAAAATCGGCCAGCTACGTAGCATCGCGAGACGGTAGTGGTAATATTATAGGTTTAGCACTATAATGGGTGTATATGGGATGTGTAATTTTGCTACGAATCTCGCCCTTGTAAGCAGCAGTTCGGCTCGAATGGTTGGCGAAATTTTCGCGAAGGATTCGAATTCGCAAGCCGAATGCGGATTTGAGTAGCATATAATTTGGATGTTTGGTCAGCCATCCCCAAGACCAAACATTCATCTTAGAACTTGCTCAGAACTGCTGCCAAACGGCAGGGGTGTCATTTACGGTCGTACTAACTATTGACGGCCGTATAACACCCATACCTGTTCTGATCGCTGTCAGCCTGTCAGTATACGGTCGGAATTGATTACGGTGACGACCGGTAAATTACTGGTCGTCTCTGTCCTTCACCCGTACAACGTACGCTCTTACCCTACGGGTACGGTGCACGCCCCTAGTGCACAAGCTGTGCGTCGAGCGCCAGTAGTTGAACCACGTTCTTACCTCCCCACCTCCTACGTTATACACATGCCCTCCACAATCAAGAGAGCATTTAACATCTCCAGCCCAGCTGATAATTATGAGATGTGCTCGCGGGATGATCGCGAGAACATTGGCGATCAGGGGACATCCACCACAGTCACCGAAATCACAAACAAGGTATGTAAACGAGCCCATCCACGGACCATGAGGCAGTGTCTCCAGCTGATACCGTCGCAAAGACATCCTTCAGTACCATCGGCACATCGGGTACGGTGACGAACATACATGGTGACTTACACCTGTACAGTACAGAAAGTGCATCAGGCAGTGGATGGGCCGTCGATGCCTTGGGACATGTCTTCGTGGCATCCGTTGAAATGGGTGGTGCGTCGACTCACACAACCACCAGCGTCGGGGAAGACATGGAACAAATGAGCTTGGACACCGCTGTAAGTGTCAAGCTTTTTTCAAAGACGAATAGGTGTCTGATTTCTTGAATGTCTCGGACTTACAGGGTGGAATTCCTGAGTGCGCTTTCTTTACCAATACGCGCACAGGGAACCCTTCTGATCATCACGCTTCAGCGAGACTACCCCTTTCAAGTGGTCCAATAGCGTCAACTCATTCCGCAACAGGCGCGTCACGAAGATGTTCGCAGTTCGCTCGGTCGTCGCCTTGTTTGTTTTGTTTGTTTTAACATCCTTTTTGAGCTTTATTGGGGAGAAAACCGATCCAGCAGCCGAGGCCGTGACACTCTTCCGCCTTTACAACGGCAATGATCATCTCTACACCACCTCCGAAACCCAGCGCGATAGTATGCTTGGAGACTATTACTTGGAACCAAACGCCGCACGCGTTTTTACCTCTCACAAGGCTGGTACCGTTCCTCTCTTCCGATTGTACTCCGCTGCGAAAGGAGATCATATCTACACCACCAGCGATAAAGAGCGCACCGCCTTGATCGCCAGTGGTCAATGTGATAGTCAAGAACATGCGGGGTTTGTGTACACCAGCCAAGCGCCCGGCACAGTCCCATTCTATCGCTTGCACCGCCCTGTGCCGTTCGATCATTTCTATACCACCGATGATTTTGAAATGGCCAGCGCTGTGGACACATATAATTACACGCTGGAGGGTATTAGCTGCTATGTTTACAAGGCTTGAAGAGCTTGCGGCGGAGTTGTCCTGAATAAAGTGTGTCTTCGAACGTTACTTAATACTAACTTAATACTTACATATATTCACAGTCATTGATTATCATCTGCTTCTCTATGGTGTCAACCCAACTATGCATATGCCTTTCAAATTTGGCAGTGCATAAGTTAGCTATCCAGAAACACTGGTGAACACCAGTAAGCCACGATCCAGCTTCCAGATATTAAGCTGCAGTCATAAAGCAGGCCGGCCCCAATTATCCGTCAATTTATGAGACGGTTCAGTGATTCAGAATTATTCTCTATAGGCCAGATTACAGCTTCTTCTTCTGTACTTCGAAGGGCATTCATAACAAAATACCATCCCATATAACTACTGCACACATCCAACAGAAATATACACTCGTCAGTTGGTTCCAACTGGAATCATAAATAATTTGGATAAATACAAGTGGTTTCCGAAGTGCCAAGTATCCAGTCCTCCCCCAAGGTTGTGACGATTCAACATCGGTGACTCATATCGCGTTGCAGAAGGCTTCGGGAGGCGAGCTTGAGAAGTATTTGAGTGCGAATACGGTGTCTGTTTGAGGTTTATTAGGTATGGGTGTGCTGACCAGCAATATTAATGTTCAGACGCTGAGAGACGCCATGGACTTGCCATGGACTTATGTACGCGACGGACGCGACGAGGTCACTCGCCGCGAAAAGGCCGGATTGGGGCGGATGTGATCGGATACTCATACGCGCTTTGACTCTGCACCACGATGACTATCTAACACGCCTCGCTTGAACCACGTTCCCTTCAAACCCACACTTCGCCTCTCGAATGAATCACCCTAATCCAGTTCATCTTACTTATTTGCATTTCATTCAGCGTAATCACCATGATACAGGCATCCGTGCTGCAGCATAGTCTTTCCGATTCGTCCACGACCACCACAGCCAGCGCTGCCTCGGCCTCCCCAAACTCTCCTACCCCGATCAGTCCCTTTTCAACGTACTCGCTGCATAGCGAAGCTACATCCGATGGTGAGTTCCACACTGTCGTCTACTTACTATCGCCTGACACTCGTCATATTGTAGAACAACCCGACCTGGGCGCCTTTACCACCGTTTTCCGCGCACTGAACCATCTCCAGCCCCCGCGCAGCTTTGCTATCCCAGGCGCCGACCAATACTCTCCCAGCCAATCCTCTGCCCGGATCCCAACTGAGGCTGACTCTGATGCGCCCGGCCGCATCATTGCCGCCTACCTGGGCGTCACCAGTGCGTCCGAAGAGGATGAAGATGAAGATGACGACGACGAGGAAGAGCAAGACGAGTCCGTCAGTGGCTCAGAGGAAGATGAGGTGTCGGGGTCTGGCTCCGACACGGAGGGCGAGCCCGAGGGCCGCCTAGTCGAGATCGAGGGGTACTCTGACGTCGACGTCGACGGGCAGCCGTGTCTTGGTCTGGAGGAGGCCCTGAGCTTCATCGCAGCCGAGCGTGCGCGATATGCTGCCCAGCGCGACAAAGGCCTAACTGCTGAAAGCGCGTGGAAGCATGTTATCGAGCCCAAGCGCAAACGACGCCGAAAGAAGTCCAAGACCAGCAGCACGGTCGCGGAGTCTACCACGGAAGCTACCACGGAGGCTACCACGGAAGACGACACTGGGGTGCTGTCCTGTTCGTCGCTCGACATACAGCTCACGGCGTCGTTACCGATTCACAAGTCCGCCAAAGACCCATCGGCCAAGGAGAGGCGGCTACTGCGCAAAGCAGCGGCTGCTGAGCGGAAGCTCCAGCTTCTTCGGCACAGCAAATCTACACCGAATCTCGACTCGCTTCCCTCGGGCTCCCTTGACCCTCGTGTCATCCAGCTTAGGTCCTTGACACACAAACTACGTCTGCTCTTTCCCGAGGACTCTACGGTCTTATCTGCCGTCCTCGCCAACAATTTCGCTAGTAGCTCAACGCTTGGCCATATACCCCGACCGCAAGATACTTTGATACACGTTTTCATTGATCAGTGAGTGCTTCTCAGATGTCTTTTTATTCCAACTGACTAACATATGTCTTGCAGCTCGAATATTTTAATAGGGCTCTTGACGTATTTAAGGCGGTACCACCGCAATTTCCCCCGCAAACCGAAGCACATGTCCCATGCTGCCCTTGCCCTCATTTTGGAGCGCGGGCGGTCCATCACCAGACGCTGTATCGTCAGCTCCTCGCCGCTATACCAGCCTATGGAGTCTGCCGAGCAGCTCGGCTACGAAGTGCGCGTGTACGCACGGGTCCCGGACACGGGCGATGGCGACGATAGGCGGAAGAGCGCAGACTACTCTGGCTCTAATGGCAACAACGGCAACAACAACAACAACAACAACAACAACAATCACAAAGGCCACTGGCGCAAGACCTCCGGTTCCTTGTTTAAGAAGGGCCACGCGCACAAAGCGTCTTCAGGGGGAAACACCTCCACCGAGTCGGAGCAGAGCGGCTCGAGCTCGAACCCGGGGCTCCCACAGGCGTTTGTGCGGAAACTGGGGTCGCAGGCGACGTTGCGGCCCTCCATCACCAGCAGCTCCCATTCTCAGTCGTCGTCGCAGCAGGCCAGCGGGGCGGGCACGCCCACCAACACGCGGATCCGCTACCGCGAGCAGGGGGTCGACGAGCTGCTGCAGCTCAAACTGCACCAGGCCATCGCGGACGTGGACTCCCCGCCCCCAGGCGCGACTATCGTGCTGGCGACGGGGGATGGCAACGTGGGACAGTTCAACGAGGATGGGTTCCTGGGCCCGGTGCGGACGGCGCTGAAGAAGGGGTGGCGGGTGGAGCTGTATGCGTGGGCGGAGGGCCTGAGCAAGGCGTGGAGGCGCGAGTTTGGAGAGGGCCCGTACAAGGACCGGTTCAGGATAATCGACATGGAGACTTTTGGAGTTGATTTGATGGAGGTGTGAGTGTGTGTGTATCTGGGCGTTTTGTGTGTGTGTGCGACGTGCACCTGTTCGTTCATTTATATTATTCTTCTCGGTGTTGTCCACTGTTGTGCTTATCTTCTGTATTACATTACATGCCGATCTCGTTTTGAACTGTATCGTACTTTCGTGTAACATGCACAGTACTAATATATCGCACAAATGTCAAATATATCATATCGCTTGGTTGTGGACATGTTGAACTTTATAATGACATCGCTGCTTTGCTGGTTCAGTTCATCATGTCACGCGGGTATCAGCGATGGGAGCTGAATATCAATGTGCATGCAAATTAGTTGAAATGATCGGGAACGTGATTAGCTACTTGAATGTAAATACATTATATATGCAGGTCCAGGCAGAAGTCCGTATCGTGGCAGACTTAGAAAAGAGATAGGAGTGTGGCACCAAGCGCCACACACGCGGTTGAACCCCAGCCAACTACCATCGCAGATGCAGCGCCCGATTTGCTCGAATCGCCAGATGGACTGCCGGTGCTCGAAGATGAGCTACCGGCGCTCTGGTATAAATTGGGCTGTTCAGAAAAAAGTATGGTGGCCATAGCATGGGGACCACTCACGATAGGGTTTGCGATAGACGTCGTGATGTCCGTAGGACGGGGTATCGAGGTATCGAAGACAAATGTGGTACCGGCAGATTGCCAGAATGATGAAAAGGCGGCTTCGGCTTCCTGGGCGTCTGTCGTTGAGCTACAGCAACACGCAAGCCTTAGTTAGATAACAACCGTGGTGGGACAGTGCATAAAACATACAGGAATCCAAGCCGTGCTAGAAGAGAAGAGATTCACACCGTCAGAAAAGAAACCACAGGAAGCCCGATGGTGGGTGCATACCTGGATCCGAAGCTTGGTCGGTGATGTTTCCGAAATAAAATGCGACCAGATTGCTCTTGACTGTGTATGAGAGCATATTTAATTCACAAGGCAGCGCAGAAGAGCTGATTCGACTCACGGAACGGAACACCAAAGTTGTACGAACTCGATAGTTGCTCTGCACGCAGGGGTAAGTATGGATTCCGCTGGTCCGTATATGCTGAGTATCCCTTACCAGTGGGAGGATCGTTCGGCCCAATGTCAAGCATGCAGCTTATAGAGTCGTTCTCGCGGCCGCTCAACAGGTCAAACGGGTTGATGGAGAACTGCTTGCCGCCGATGCCAACCCCAAGGTTCATGTAAGTATCACAAGGGGCCCGGGGATTCCCTTGACCTGGAGCTAAAGCCAGACCCAATGTTTGCATGTCATTCTGCGGGACAATCTGGGGTGGAAATCGTCAAAGAAGCCCAAACGCAAACATATTAATAATCTTGACCCACCAAGTTGGAATTCCCCGAGTCGAATAAAGCAGTGAGCCCCACTTGGTCAGTCAGAGTTGTGTTTGTCGACGAGTTCGTAAGCAGCTGGCCGTTGAAGTAGAGGCCGTCAATGCGAACCTCCCATTGCAAAGGAACCAAGGGCATGATGCTGACTGCATCTGCAACAACCCCGGCGCTGAGGTTTTGATAGACGCCGTCAAGGATATTTTGGTCACTGAACACAGAAATCTGGGAAGGGTATTGCCGCACAGGAACCCAGGTCAGCGAGTCGTTGCTGATGCCCGAAGGAAGTCCACCGATGGTCATGACACCAGCGTTGGAGCCGGCAGGAGTGGGGTCTTCGCGCTGAAGAGACAGCGTATACATCGGGCTCCTGCGTGGGGGTCAGGGTTTGGTCAGTGAACAGTGGTCATATTCGTATGTGCTCACTTAAGCTGTCCGGCAGCGACCAGGCGGCTGAGCAACGGCCCAAATTTATCTAATGCTGTCAGGTAGGTGCTGACGAGAGATTGGCCAGTTATCGGTGCCGTCGCCAGCTCCTTGAGCAGCAACCGGGCCCAGACCGTGTTCATAATTACAGAGTTAGCAGGGAGCCCAATGCCAAACAGCCCCGAGCCTGTTTCTGCGACCGTGGTGTTCGTGCTGGCTGAATTACAAATCATGGTAGGCTTCAGGACACGGGGGACCGTTCATTATACGCGAAACGTACTCATGGAGCCAAATGCTTGCACAGACTGTGTCATTCCAGCAAGAGTGATGTTATCCAACCCGATGGTTCCAGAAGCGAAGGTTCCAGATGAGGAATCGCCGTAATTAACCTCGAAAGGTATACTCGTGTTTTCGTATGTGGCCGTGGGGGTGTAGGAAGGCACGCTGCTGGAGTTAGTGCATTTGGCTCCGGTGGGCATTGTGCAGTCGGATGTGATTGACCACAAGTCCGCAGAGCCTGAATAACGTTTAAAATTTTATATCAGCTAAATGTTGGAAGTAGCGGAATGGACGACAAACCTGAGTCAAGTAAGACTGTGACTTCCTGTCCACCGATGTCTAATCCAATGCCCTAATAGTAACATGCAACTTCAACGTCTTAAAGACGTAAGATATATAGAAGAGAATGCGTACATAAGTCTGGTCTCCCAATGCATCCGCGAGAGGGACTTGCACGATGTTTTGTCGTTTGGCTTTCTTCGGCTGCCCTGAGGCTCGTCGAAGTGGCAGAGTAAGCACCCCGCCTTCCATAATGCCCGTTTTCGGCAACAGGTGGGCCTCTCGTAGAAATCGGGGCTGTGAATTCCTCCCAGTGGCCATTGGCGTCGAAGGGTTTAGATTCGAGGAACGAGTGACGTATAGAGGAGTTGGCTTGGCTCCAGGAGCAGCGAGGCCTATCCGAGCGTATGTCAAGGCGAGCATGCTGCAAAAGAGTACCGAAATCATGGTGAGGTTGAGATGGGATATACTTGTCGTGATTGAGCGGTTTATATGATACCATGCCATAGTACAGTGCTTCACTGGCAGACTCGGACACCATGGTTGCTGGAACCCGCTCTGACCGTGAAGCTCGACAGTGAGCGCGCGGGCTGCTCGGTTTACTGCCCGCGCTCATAAGTACAAGGACTTGATGGAAAGTCGCAACTTACGAGGGTCCGGGTAGGTCCGGGTGCTAATGTGCAGTGTGCATAGCTTGAGTCCGTGATTGGCAGGCAATTGGCAGGTCGAGCGGGTCAAGCCAGCGCTTTCCCCGAGTTGCACGAGAACGTCCATTTGAGTCCATTACATACCGAAAGTACATGCACACTTCGGCTATCGGGAAATTTACATATCTCACCCCACTGATTAGCAACGTTTTGACTAGCGGGGGAGCAGGAAAGGGGGGTCTAGAATTGTGACGCCATTAATGATAAGCAACATAAAAAAAGCAATCGCTGTATTCTGGAGACAGCGATCTTTCCAGCCTCAGGCACCAAATTTTGTGAGTGAAACGAGAGAAGACCTTGTGACGCATGGTTTGGCAGGAAGAAAAGTGTCGATCAGCGCTGAGCGCTCATCTAATTCGGTGGCTATGCCCGGCTTTGTAGGGCGTTCAGTGTTCACGCGTTCACGCGTCAGGCCCCGGCACTGCTTCAATCGGCTCGAGTCTCGGGCTTCTAACTACTTTTCGCCTTTTCTTCTATTCTTCCTCATACATTTGCTTCTTGTTTACATGCTGTTGTGGCATGGCTGAGGAACTGCGCGTCCGATTACAAGGGCTCTCAACTTTTATCCTAGCTCGCGCGCAGCAACATGCGGAAAACGCTGTACGCCAAGACAAAGGCCGCCCGCCATGGTAGGCTCGGGGTTTCAAATACGCACCACCTGTGTAAGCTTGTGTAAGATCCCGCATGTAGTGCCCCAATTATCGGACATTGCCTCATTGAAGCCAGGCATGTTATAAGTACGGTCCGAGGTGCTGGCGTTTAGCATTATCACCCATCCTACCATCCACCACAACATCTTCTCCCTTCATCTCCTTTACTTGAAGACATGTCCCGCACCCACTTTCTATGCTGTCTCCCAGCGCGTCTTGGTGTCTTCATATTCTCTTTATTGGAGACCCTTGCAGCCGGCTTCTTGGCCTTTGTGTTCATTAACGCTCTGATCCAAAACGAGAAAGGTATGTCAAAGCTATCCCGATCGTCTGTTCCGCTTCTTACACATGCCTCCTTGTAGATCATGACCAGAAATTGACCAAATACGCCACGGCAGTGGCCATCGGGTACAGCATCATCGCTACCATTGTCTGCCTGACATCTTTCGCTGGGTACGCTCATACATTTGCATACCCCCTATCACTGGACTAAACTGGCCTTCACAGATTTGTCGGGGCGATAGCCAAGAAAGCTCGCGGAATCCGCGCCTACGCAACCGTTACTGCATATCTCCTAGGTGTGCAGATTGTCTGGGGCGTCATCGGGATCATCGCCCTCTGGATCGAGTCCAAAGCGCAGTACACCCAGCAGTGCGAGGCGGGACAGCCGGAGGGGAGCACGGCGAACAACGACACATGCGTGAACCACATGGACACGGTGAAGGGCGTTGCGACCGGGCTCATCCTCCTCAGTATTCTTTTGCACGCATGTAAGCTTCTTCCCTGCCTCGCCCCCTCTGCTCTGTACTAATCCGTGATCGCCACTCTAGATCAATTGCATGTCATCAGAGGCTACGCCGACCAGCTCGAGATGCAACACGTCAACCGTGACATCATCCTGCAGGGCAAATACGAGCTTGGGCGCACGGAAGACTCGAGGCCTATGATTGCCCCGGACACATCGTACGCGTACGCCGATAATGCCCATTCGTATGGGCACGTGCGTGGACCCAGCGCTAGCTATGCATGAGCGTGGATTTTGGAGTCGAGGCGGATGAAGTGGACGTATAGGAGTTGCCTAGGACATTTCGAATATGTATCAATCAGTACACATGCCTGGCGATTGTATTTTTCTTTGGCTATTTGACATGCTGTCGCCTGTCGATATTTAATCACATCATCTGAATACCCAATCATAATCAGTTTTCTGGAAGGCGTTTTGCCCTCGTTTAAATCTTACGATGGCATCCAGTTGGATAGTTAGTGTGTGGCAGTGTGTAGCGCGTGGTGACTACGTAGGTCGTGTTTGGCTTGGAGAAGCTGCCTCGAGCTCCAAGCTGAGTTCTTCCGGTACGAAAGACTTGGCAGCTGGACGTCAGCTGCCCACGAAGGCTGTGTCTGGGACTTGGGGATCGTACTGAAAAGGAATGGGGCCATCTGGAGGAAGCAGAGGGATTGCCTTCAGCCGAAAGCTGTCTCTGGACCCTCCTACAGCGAGGTCACGGTCACCAGGCTGGTGGTTAGAAAGCGCAAGCTGATAGTATCGAGTGGCAGAGAGGGGTTTATTGTGATTGGCGGCACCGAGCTTAAGGGCAAGTTCCCGGTCCATACACGGTATAGATTGGGTATAGATCAAACCATGAAGTCAAGATAGTGGATTTCTGATATAACTATATGAGTGGGCTGATCATGCAGGGAGTTTACGTAGACCATACTGAATCAGAGACTTTTTGGACATCGCCATGGGCCCATTAGCAAGTTCGTGATTTGAAATGGCGAAATCTCGCCTCTGCGAGTTTGAATAGCCCGAAGATAGCCAACAAGAAACCACAGACAGCTAATACGAAAACGCCAGACCAGAGGGGTGATGCAGTGATCGTCATTCGAGAGCAGTTGTGTATGAGTTGAGAAGGGACTTAGAATTCAAGTTTCACGTTCATGCCAGCTGGAGTGGGAGGTGTATTTAAGACGTTGAAGGCGATGCTCGTTAGGTACCAGGTTTGGCAGAATTCGGAAGAATCGCCTGGTTTTGCGCGACAATAGAGCATATTAAGCGCTTTTTAGCGAGCTGCGCTCCAATAGCCGGAATTGACGGCGCAGTGCAGATGATTCTTAGAGAATGTACTACAAACATTTGCACTTTTGTAGACATCATTTCTACCGCAAGAGAAGATGACAAAGACCATGTTTGCGTGGATTAGCCGACCGACAATGAGCTCGAGGTGGTACAAGAAAGAATGCATGTGGCGGCAACTTGAATTTGTCATGCTGGCCTAACACGTGCACGCATTGTTGATGATTGTTTGTTTGGCAGAGGGCTTGCTCGCGAGGTCAGGTGCGCATGATGCATGACCGGTGACCATGACTCTCGGGAGAATGTTGAATCGGTTGACGAAGCTAGCTGTCTATACTGGATAGCTGCAGCTCGACAGCCTCACCAAAGACCTTAGCAGCTGTGCGGCCAGGCCCGGGCCGGGGTTGGCGTGACATCTCTAGAACACCCATCTGGGCTTCCGTGCGCGCTGTTCGACTCCACGGCACAACCTTGGCCAGGCTAGCGCCATAGATTCTGACATGAATCCGCTGGAACCCGCTTGGGTGATCTTTGTTGCTGCTCAGGCAATATCATCTTGTCACCTCACCTAACGTTCTTTGTCAACCTCGCCCCAACCTGCACAATTGTTCTCACAGCTTTTTTGTCATACGACAAGGATGCAACTCTGGTCACTTCGGAATGTCCGGCTGCTCTGGCGGAGTCTGCGGTGGAGAGAACTTCACGCGCAATCCGATCAATCGCGGCCTCTTCCAAAGTCTCATTATGCAGTTGTCACTGTACCAATTCGTGCGGTTATTGATGCAGTAACTGCTTAAATATCGAACACTCGGTTCGAGGATATTGCATCTACAGAAAGCCCCTCAGAAATCTACAAACACCCGAACCTTGAAAGACTACGCATTAATCATGAGTAACATCAGAGTTGCAGTGATGTGAGTCTACTTCGAACTCTTGTCCAGCCAACTCCGTACTGACACCTCGACTAGCGGAGCCGGCATTGGAGGCCTCACCTTCTGCGTCGCGCTCGGAAAGCAATCGAACATCAAGATGGACCTGTACGAAGCAGCACACGAATTTGGCGAAATCGGAGCAGGCATTGGAATGTGGTACCGCACCCAGCAGATCATGGAGAAGCTGGGCCTCTACGAGGATCTGGCGGCTTTGGAAGGCGGGTACAAGCAAGGCAATGCTGGTAAGCCAGTTACACTGCTACTGATATGGGCTCGTTAATCTGACCTGTCTGCGACTTGCAGTTGCTTTCCATTTCCGCAAGAGCGACCAACCGAAGGGCCTGAGCTTCTACGACATGAATACAACAGGTACGTCGCCGCATAATATATCGACAATTGATTCTGACGGGTTTTAGGTGGCATGCTACCTTTGCATCGCGCCAGCTTCCAGAAAACAATTATCAACCATCTCCCGCCTACTTGCACCTCACATTTTGGCAAACGGCTCGTGTCTTACGACGACCCGGCCTCTGGGCCCATCACCATGCGCTTCAACGACGGCACGACGGCCGAATGCGATGTCCTCATCGGCGCTGATGGGATAAAATCGGCTGTCCGTGCCACTCTGATCTCGAATCTGGCTAAAGAGGGCAAAGTAACCAAAGAAGAGGCGACGCAGCCAAATCCTGTGTGGAGTGGCACTGTTGCGTATCGGGGCTTGATCCCCAAGGAGCGACTCGAAGCAAAGGCACCTGGACACCGCGCGCTGACTGAAGATATGCTGGTGAGTTTATTCGACTAAGAGGGTTTTTGGTTTCGCCTTCTCATGTATTCGAACTGCTTAGTACTGCGGGAAAAACAAGGTATGCGGGTACCAATACTTCTCGGGCTCATTGGCTGATGCTCGCACTAGCATCTTATCATCTTCCCAATCAACAAAGGCGCTCTAATCAACGTTGTGGCCTTTTGCTCCGATCCCTCCAAAGAGGGCACACAGTACAGCGAAAATTCGAAAGAATGGGTCGTTGATGTCCCGAAGGAGGAGTTGCTCCAACAGTACGAGGGCTGGGAGCCAGAAGTGACGGCTGTGCTTGAGGTACGTTTTGCCCTAACTATCAGTAGGATAAGCGGGCTAATGGTGCATTGCAGTGCGTAGACAAGCCTTCCCGTTGGGCCATCAATGTCGCTCGACAAATGAGCACGTACGCATCAGGCCGGGTGGCGATTCTCGGTGATTCTGTAAGCCATTCATTGTGAAGCATTAATGACAGTCTATTCACCAACATTTTCTCTGTATTAGGCACACGCCATGACTCCGAATCTGGGGTCAGGGGCGGGCCAAGCTATCGAGGTCAGAGGCACTCATTCCCAATATTGACAAATACTGAAATGGCTATACATTATAGGATGCATACGTCCTGGCAGCCCTTCTCGCAAACCCGAAATGCACCCCATCTTCTCTGCCCCGCGTTCTCCAGATATACGACGAGGTTCGTCGGCCGAAAGCCAGCAACGTGTGGCACCTCTCGCGCACGAACGGGTTGATATACGAGTTTAATGGCGCAGGCTGTGAGCATGTCGGGATGTATGATGATAATGTCAGCAGTGAGATGCTGGCGAAGATAGGAAAGGAGGCGGAGGAGCATTGGGAGTGGGCTTGGAAGACTTCAGCGGAGGAGGATAGGGAGCAGGCTGTATCGATGTTGTCTGAACTATGAGTGGCAGTTTGATAATGTACTTGACTTGAACTCGAAGCTTTAACTTAGCCCGATCCCACAACTGTCGTACGGTTCGTATGGGTCAAAGTTTCTATGCCATTTTCCGGTGATCAAAAGACAAGGAACGCTCTGCTCTCAGTGCTCTGCGCCGACCCTTTGCCGACCCATACGTACGCCCGTCGTCCCTGGTTTCACAGCTTGGCTGAACACTCCTAGTGACCGGTGCTCAGACGGCCGTTGGCCTCGCCCCACATATCCCTTGACTACTCAAAATATCAGTGCTGCTCATGGTTGCGTATTCGGTTATCGTTATCAGATGCCAGCTCTCGTCGTGCCCCTTCCTAGGTAGTAGGTACACGTGTACACGTCCGAATTAAAGCAATATTTACAGATAATGATATTACATTACATGCTTGTACCCCCAAAGATGAAATTTCAGAATTGACCAGCCATTGTCTCGCCGTATCCCGACGCCGTCTGAATACAGACTCTTTATTTTAGCTGGTCGACTTCAAGGTCGACTTCATGTATACTCCTGATTTGAAGTAAATGGGAGTCATGGCGGGCCTTGGCAGCGGGGTTAGCATGAATGATTCTCCCTCTTGATTGTCTTGTGACCGCGAGGCGTAAACTTTTAGATTGAGCACGAGGCGGAATGCGGCCACATTGACCATCGCCAACGATAAACTGGAAGATGTTTAGTACATGGAAGTTGTTTAGCAGCGGAAGACTTACTCGTGCGCCAGAGCTATATATTGGGGCGGTGCCACAGCCCATGTTCTGTGACTCAGACATCAGGGACAAATTCAGCTGGAAGCCTTTTGAGTCACATACATCAAGCCAAACAGGGTGCAGACTACACAGTTTCGCCGGTCAGCGCATGTTTCCATCGCCACGAAGGTTGAAGCCTTACCGGAGACAGCGACAAAATAGAGCATGCCATCGCGAATCAACTTCAACATCAAGTCGCTGACGTCTTGACGCGCGGTCATTTTGCTGATGGCAGCGTATACCGTCAAGAAAAACAATGCCGACTCGAAAAGGACGCTAATCGCAGGCAATCACGTGAGCGATAGACTCCAAGCAGCCATCATGCAGTGGTCGTACCTTGGCAAATATGCAGTCCACATGTACTTCGGAATCTACGGATGCATAAGTGTCAAGCGACGAATTTGGAGGCGCTGATTAAACCTACAGAGCTGATACAAACACCATCTTGTGGGACCATGGTAGCTATGTAGGCACGTATTAGCATGTGTGTTATGGTAATGTGATCATGCGGGCAAAGACGCCGTGGACCCTCGCCGGCCCAGCGTGCTTCGCTCACGAGGACATCCCACCGTCCCCACATACCAGAAATTAATATAGGACTCACAGATGACCTCAAGCGTACCCGAAGTACCGATCGCCAGTCCCACGATTACAAATATGCATGCTGCTGTCCATAATGATATCCGCATCCACCGTGCCCCACCGTATATCGCATACACGCGCATAGCCACCAAGACTGTGGGAATAGCAATGGTACACAGGCCATACAAGGAGAAGAGGAGAGGAGACTCACAATGCGCGCACCCATATGAGGCCACAGTAAGATAAGCCTGGAATATCGTCCAGATTTTGCAGAACTAGACGAGGATTGAATTGGAGAGATACAGCCATAATTCGAATGCGGACGCACGCGAAACGAAGATTCTAAGAAAAAGAATTCTGTGGAGGTAGCTGCGCATGAGCATTTTGTTCGAGACGAGGAGGAAAGGGTGTTTTGTACCATATCCGTCGACGAGAAGGAGCCAAGGCCTGACCACATAATGATTTAGTCAGTCTGAATTACCTAGAAATTTTCAAGACGACTGTACTTACACAATGTATCGATTCTACATTAAATGAAGGAAGTCAGTATTAGTGCTCGCATGAAGAAATAGAACCGAACATACTGCTATAAACATGGCAGATACAACACCAAACCTCCCTCTCCATATGTGCTGGACCTTCACGTGCACGTTGAGCCTTTGGAATTTCCAGCCTTTATAGAGTGTTGAGATTTACCTCATATCTGAACTAATAGGGTCGTGTGAAAGGGGCAATGGCGAACAGAAGTAAAAAAGGCTCACAGTCAAGGCATGGTCGTACAACAGGACCGTGAGCCCTACGAGAAGCATGTATCTAATAACACGAAAATAGTCAGCGTTGTACAGCTTTCGGGGATGAGAAATGCTCGCTTTGTAAGGTCTCCATTGCGGACCAAGTCAGCATACGCAGTGTCGGATGCCTGCGATGCCATAGGGGATGCGACTCGAATCCGGAATCTTGCAGCAGGAGAATTCAGGGAGAAGTAGTAGCACAAGGTGGGTGGCAGGAGTCAGAGGAAAGGGGGGGAGGGGGGTTTCTTGATCGTCATTATGCCATTAACTCTAATATTAATAGCAACAACTCACCAACGGGAACAAGCTGTCTTTACGTCTCAATGCCATGGCATCGGTCACGTGTAGCATGTCGATGTGGATCGGCCTGTGACCGAGGGGTAGAATGCTTGAAGATCAAGGGGACTATGAGGACATGTGGGTTTGAAACCCGGGCCGCCGGGAACTAATTTCCTGTTGATGATGGTCGTCGAATACCGTCCGCGAAAACCGTGCCACAATTGCCAGCAGAGGCACTGCCAGTAGAGGCTTAATGAAGCGCGGAACCTTGGAAACAACCCACAGAGAGTAGCTGCAGTCAGGGTTTAATATAATCAGATTCAAAGGGCGCAAGGCACAACAGACCCAGATTGGATGCAGAGGACCCACATCATGCACTCTACCTATCCAGGAACCAACTGTCGAGACGGCTTTTATGCTCTGGGAAGCCCGACTCGGAGCCGAAAAATCATTCAGTTATTTTGTTTCAGCTGCTTGGATCCGGATCCGCAGTGAAGTTGATTGCAGAGTCGATACGCAAAAGACTGCATATTTTGAAGCAGAGTACGTTGAGGTGGGGAAGGAAGAGCATAACTGCAAGTGTGAGGAGAGCGTGTGAAATCTTCACGGGCCTTCCTCGCACCTCTCCTGGATATGTGCACTGCCAAGCTCTCCCCCCCGCTGGTGCGATAAGGAGTCCGTCGCATGAACACGTAAACGGTCACAGATAGTCCGACATCAGGCCTCAGGAGGCCAACAGGAGGCGCTGGATTCGTAGAAGGAAGAAAGTCGGTCTCTGTCGGTCTCCAGACTGAAGTAACTCGGACCCACCGTGACCGCCGCATGCCACTCGTCCGGCGTCGCACAGTCGCAACAGGTCGCAACGCAATTCAAAGGCTGTGGGGCCTGGGAAATGCCACCATGTCCGAAGCTGACCCACTGCAAGGCCGTTGCTTCTATGCAACAGTTTTCCCGCCGTCATCTAGTTATTGCGCGAAGAGCTTGCTTAGAACGCTAACGACCTACTGGATACTGGTGCATAGTAACAGATCATAACCTTCTAATTCAATTGAAACAACGAGACTGAACAATTTGCTTCAGAAAAGCTCACGTGTATCAACACGGCCTTCTCAATGTAACCCACTCCGGACGATATGTTCGGCATTCAATATGTGCGAAATAACACTCTGATTTCGTTCCTATGTATCCAGTCTCCCAGCCCGTCATCCATGCTCCTCTCTGGACGCTTCCTTAGACCTTGGAACTGTGGATTCTCTCCAGGAACCCCAAGCTCTCTACATTCCATATCCCCGTTGATTCCTGAAGGCTCGAGAAAGCAGCCTCACCACACAAGCTCGACTCCAAGAGTCCAGGACATAGCGCATAGCTAGGTTGCCGCGGCAAGAATGGTTTTACCCTCGGCACACCAGTGATCTCCTTCTCGCCACTCTTCCTGCTTCTCTGCCGCGGAAAGGTATTCAATGACAAGCTGGAAATGGGAAATGTTTGGTTTCAGTTGAATCAATCGATTAAATCGGGGCCATTGAGGCTTTTGTCTTGCCAACCAGTCACTTTCCAAGTTTTAAATGCGCTGACGACTAATAGGCTAAACGGATAATTGATGCCCAACCGTGGGGCAGTGGGCGCGAGGCCTGAATGAATACTTTCGGCCGCTCGGGCACCATGTGCGTTCATCTTAGGTTTTTTCTTCGTATGAATAGTCTCCGCGGTCGGTAGCCCAAACCTTGGCACATGGACCGTCCCAGCAGGCGTAGATAACCCAAACACCGCGGAGGCACCACAGACTCTGGATGTGTCAAGAAGAAGGATCCTTCGAAAGGTGCATAGCAATCGTTCTTCTGCTTCAATCTGACAGTGGGACCGATTTGCCATCCCTCGCCACAGTGACATTCGGCTTCAGGTCAGTAGGAAACGCCGTAATTATGAAGCAGGACTGATTCATAATCACTGCATTTAGCCGCTTCCATATTATTAACCGGTTCCTACGCAAAGAGCTTGCGTGGAAGGCCGGAGACCTGCTGGTGCGTGTTATGTTATGCAGGTGGGCTTCCTAATTGTAGATCTTAGAGATAAACACTTTCTGTTGGAACAGTTCACATATATCAATTTGGCGTCCTCGCCCACTCCAGACGATACATTCGCCAATCTGTTCAAAGTGCACCTACCTCGTCGACTTATCGCTTATCGCGGCTGTTTCTCTGTGGCTATATGCGTCGGACGGCGTTCTGATAGTCTGCTATGGGTAAGGCTGACCTCTCAATTCCGCTATTAACTGGTTGCAAATTATGCAATTACAGCACGGTAACTTTTGTTTGGGGTTAACGGGGTTTCTACGCTGCCTACATCAAAACCCACAATAATATCTACACCGAAATCTTTCTTGAGGATAGCTACATGGAGCAAGGATCCACAGAAGAAGACAGCCGACCGAAGAGCAACGCAACAGGCTGACATTCATTAAGAAAATATCGGAAACGA
Organism: Athelia psychrophila; assembly: GCA_001630335.1. Taxonomy (NCBI): domain Eukaryota; kingdom Fungi; phylum Basidiomycota; class Agaricomycetes; order Atheliales; family Atheliaceae; genus Athelia; species Athelia psychrophila. The sequence continues at coordinate 65,147 of KV417735.1, forward strand.
TGTAGATTTAATGTTAGGTAGTGTGTGTATGGGAGCACTAACATGGCTAGGAATGGCCACTCCTCTAGGTCGCTCTAGACGGCTGATCATTCCCAGATACTGTGCATCGCCCTTCTGATGTAATTTGGTCCTAGCGCTCGCGGGGGATGGCTGCCGTCGCAACCGATATCTTCTCAATAAACCACGACGGGACCCATTGGCTGTCACGTATTCCCCTTTGCGGCCACCAGAGGCATGGTTTGCTGGACACGCGCAATGCGATCCATGATCGTGATCCCTGCTTGATGAAAACATTGAGGCGCAGTTGGGAGGGACTCACGAGATAGTGCAGGTCTTTGATGTATCGGTACGATGTCGAGTCCTCTGGAAGAAACGTGCAACTGGCAAGTTGAAAAGAGCGCGGGCACAGGAATACATACACCCCATTGGCAGTGGCAGTGGTTGATTAATATGGAACCACATCTAGGTTCGAAGACACGTCTGAGTCTACGTTTCAATGTCAGGTCGGGTTGGGAATGCAAATATACATAAGTGGATATGGCTGCTTACAATATGGGGTACGTCAAATGAGAAACTAGAGCATCAGTCCTGGGTTTGTCCTTAGGACCTCCAAGTCTATAGTACTTATTCCACCCAGGGTTTCAGGCAGTTGCCCGCAGGATAACGAGCGTACGCTCGCGATAGATAGTCAGGTGTTGCAGTTCCAGCCACTTCAATTAGAGTCTATGGGTATTTGGTGCTCGGCATGGGAAGGAACATTAAAGCAGGATCGAAGATGTGAATGGCGGTGCATAGGGCGTTCACAATCGCGAGCAGCTGCATAATTGATAGAGTCCACGAGGATGTCTACTTTCTGTCCGGTAGGACTCGAGATCCAGGTGTATCATTCTTCAGTGCATACTCCTGTATACTGAAGCTTAGGTCCGTGTCACGATCAGCACCCTGGAATTTTGCAGTGCAAGAGGTACTGTACTAATACGACCTTAGGTTCATGCCGATTTCGTGTGACCGAGGTCACTGACAGGTTCAGAGGTTCAGATCGAGCAGTGACCCGGGACGAACTTCGAATTGGTTCAAAACTAGGCCTACAATAGCAATCTACAGGGGGTTGGGCGAAAATATGTCACAAAATAAGTTCAGAGTGCGAAAATTTCCGTGACAGTCACATAAAATAGGCTCAGTTCAAGGTTCTCAGGACAAAAGACGAACCTAAGGTCGTATTAGTACAGTACATCTAGCTTGAACAGAGAACGAATGAGCAAATGGATTCGAATTCAGTCCCAAGGAGGCAAGCAATGTTAGCCTAAGCGTAGAGTAGGTTGCGCACATGGATATTGCTGAATAAAAAGCAGGTGTAAATGCACAGGATAGGATAGGAAAGAAGGGAGGGATAGTACTAATCTCAGACATCGAGTCTTCAGTCAAAGCACTTGAGCCCTCGGTACCTTTAGCTATCCCTTGCTCTGCTCATCTTCGCATGAATGGCTTCCGCTGTCGGTAGCCCGAGCCCTGCCGCATGGACCGTCCCAGAAGGCGTAGATAACCCAAATATCGCGGAGGCGCTGGAAGCTCTGGACTCGTATAAGAAGAAGGATCCGTCAAAAGGTGCGTAGCCATCGTTCCTCTGCTTCAATCTGCGACTCATGAACTGGAACTCGTCGCACAGTTGTGGTCCGCTTCAAAGCAGTGGGAAATGCCCCGATAATGAAGCAGAACTTCTACAAGATCACTGCTTCTAACCGCTTTCAAGCTGTTATCCAGTTCCTGCGCAAAGAGCTTGCCTGGAAGGCGGGAGACCCATTGGTGCGCAGCTTCGTTTTGCGCTTTTGGCTGCCGATTATGCGCGAGACTGAGCGATCGCGGTTGATACAGTTCACATACATCAACTTGGCTTTCTCGCCCGCTCCGGATGATACAGTCTCCAATCTGTACAAAGTGCGTAACCCACATCGTCCTGGCCAACTTTTTGCTTATGTTGCTCGTGCCTCTTCAGTCTTTTTCAACGGATGGTCATTTGATAGTCAACTACAGGTGAGTTCATTTTTACATGCTACCACTAGCTTGCTGATAACGATGTGATCACAGCACGACAGCGGCTTGGGGTTAACAGTGCTACCCACTACCACCGTTTTTACCCTTGCTGTATCATATAAGATCATGATAATATCCACATCGCAACCTTTTTAAAGACTGTGCGAGTGAGTACATGGAAAGGAAGACGGACGACCAAGACAGCGCAGAAGTTGGACATCAAGTTAGGCACAGAAGCCCCCCAATAAGACGCATCCTCTTTCACGAACTGTCCAACAAAACGCCAGCAAGCACATCCAGACCAGGGAAGGGGAGTGGTCGCAAGTCGAGAGGGCCATGAAGCGACCAGAATATGAACCAGGCGAGGGGCGGCGGAGGAGCACCTGCCGGACTTTGGTGCGTTATACCTCTATTCCTTTATTCTTTGTGATGTGGCTGTTACGCAAAGGAGGTGCCGCAGTTCGAAGCGACTCAGCATTAATATTATTGCTCGCATTTGCGGGCGTACTTTGTTCGTCACCATAATATCTGTCACCCTCCCCGCATGGTTGTGAGCTTGTGAACATGTCTCGGTAGCCAAGACGCTTCAGCCTTTGTACCGAGACACTCCGTTTTGATTGAAGACTTTCTTCCGAGGCGTCTACTTGAAGGTGTTTGGCATCAAGGGGGGCAAACTCGAGCGGACAGTTCTGAGTAGCAGGCTGCATCGTGCCAGATCGTGCCCAGGGGCCAGGGCTGTTCACAGTGAGATACTGTGGATGCACAGCATTGCAACTGCCAATGCTTAAGCCAGGCTTCCAAGCGGCCTTCCATGCATTTGCGGGGGTTTCCGCACGCACGCGCCGGAAACCCGACATCACCTGAAGTTTGAACAAACCCTTTCCGAACTAGGCATAGTATTAGTAGGACGCCTGAAGAAGTTGATTGGAACCACTTATTTCGCTTCCCGAATCCCAGCATGGACCGACTTCCAATTTCTCCATCTTTCCCCGGCCGCCTCAGTTTTCCCTCTTATTCCCTTATTCCCTTATTCCCTCATTCCCTGCATTCCCTTGAGCTCGTTCAACCTGCTATAGTGAACCAAGAATCCGAACAGGAATACCCCATTGCTCATCTGAATCCAAGACGAAATTGAGAAGAAATGGGAGCAGTCAAGACGCACTTGTGGATATCGCTCTGGTTCGCCGCAACCGCCCCCGTCATTCTCTGGGACGCGTCCTATCTCTTCATGCGGTGCGCTTTCTCCTCGTTCTCCAACCTCTTCAACATATTGATCAGTTATTTGGGATGGCAGCCCGCGCTCGATGGTCGGCGGAGACCTGCACTGGATCTGGAAGCCGTACGAGATCTACCAGGAAATCGACTATGTGCGTATATACAGCAAGCCCTTATTCGCCACCAAGGCCGGCTGACAGTGGTTATATCGCAGGTATATGGCGTGAAAGCCTTCATAGAAGGTGACGGCTTCCCCAACGCCGCATGTCCGTCCCTCCTTCCGGTTTCCCCTGCCAACCGGGTCAATACTAACAGAAACCTTTTCCTACAGCCTTCCTCAACATAATTGAAACAGCGCTCAACATCCTCTACCTCTATTGCGCAAACATCTCTTCCTGGGCGGGCGCACCGCTCATTGGGTTCGGCGCTGCAGTCATGACCCTGAGTAAGACGGTACTCTATGGCATGCAGGAGTACTACTGCGGCGGGTGTTCGGTGGGGCATAACAGCCTTCAAGATTTGGTCGTGTATTATTGCATCCCCAATGCGTGCGTTCCTTTCTCTGACGGGGATAAGGATGTTAATGGTGATTCAATTCGCAGATTATGGATCGTCATCCCCACCCTCATCGTTCTCCGTCTTGGCAAGGACATCATCAGCGCGTTGAAGGTCGCGGATAAAGTTACCGTTGGGAAGACTCAATAGCTCTGAGGCACTGGGTATGGAACTGGTGGTGGGATCTAGCATGCGGAATATGGATGCTGGATAAAATATATACAATTCGGGTTTGATTCAAGTGCACTCGGGCGGTAGACTCGATCCCAGTCTCCGTCGGTAGTTGCTTATCGATGGCGGGAGGGAGGGAGGAAGGAAATAACAGAAAAAGGAGGAGAGTGTGGCTTGAATTACTGTTATATGAAGTATTTACCCTCGCGCAGTCGTGTAGAAATGCTCGTATAACGGCTGGAGTCGAGCCTACTCGGGCGGGTTCAATGAGGACCCCGAACCATCTCTGGTATCATTCGCCTTCTCCCTTATCCCGTCCTCGCCATCCGGCCCCTTCTACGACTTCGATTCCCCCTCCCCCACGCCAAGCAGCATCGTGATCAGACCCGGCAGCTTCTCCTGCAGCTCGCCGGCCTGTCCTCGTGTTTCTGCTTGCCCACTGGCACGATGTCTTCGTCGATGATGAACGTGACCCACAGTGATGAACGGGAAGCCAGAGACAAAGCTTTCGTGTGCAGACTGCACTCACGATCGCTAGCGGTGCGTGGAGATATAAACGTCCTGCTCAGTGGAAATACCACGAGCACGATGAACAAGGCGAGGATTGGGAGGACGAGGTTGAGGAGCCGCGCGGCGGTGCTTGCACCGCAATAGCAGGCTTCGTGGAACCAGCTAGGCCGACGGACGATGGGTGTCATGTAGGGGCTTGGAGCCGCTCGAGGTGCAAGGCTCGCGTGTAGAGCTCGGAGGGGATGTGTTGAGGACATGGCGAGGTTGAGAGGGGTGGTTGATTGATTTGACGTGGAGCGTTCGCTGGGGTTGTCCATCTCGTCAACGTTCGGGTATGAGGCCCGCAAGATTGCGGGCCTGGGTAAACACTCGCAAGGTGGCTCACAGAGCGCAGATAAAGCTCGCAAAGAAGACATGCTCGGGAGCGCCCAAAGGGACCAAGATGAAGCTCGGAAGCTCACGCAAAAGAAAGCCGAAAAGCTGGCGAACGGTATGTGCTTGCAACGTCGCGAAAGAAACGTGCTCGCTCGCGGTGAAGGAGAATGGACCATGAAGCTCGCAAGCTCGCGGATGAGACGTGATCGCAGGCTCGGGGAGGAGAGGGGCCACCTGCCATATCGAACCTTCGCATAAGCATCCGCAGCTGCTCATTCTCCAGCATTTTGGCCAGCGGTCGTGGGTACGTCGCCACGATCCTTCTTCCACCCCGCCCCCTCTGTCCCGTCCTCATGTCCGTGTCTATCGTCGCACTCCGTCGCACACGTTTGGATCTGCGTCGTGGTCTCCTTATCAAGCAGTTCCGCGTTGTAGCGCGATATGCTGGGATAGTTGGCTTATGAGATTGAGTGACGGCGGTGAATAGGAAGAGGAGGTGGGGGTGATGTCCGTTGCATAGTCAAATCCTAGGGGACGGAGGTCGACGGTAGCGTCGACGGGGATGCTGAATGGTTCACTTCAGTTACGGAGGGGATGCCTGGATGTTCTTCTAGTAGGTTGTGGATGGTGGTGGTGAATGTTTAAGTGACAACGGCGAATATGAACAGATCTAGCGCGCAGACGATGGCATATTAAAATTCAATATCGCTTCAAGAGGGACGAAGCTCCGAGTGTGTATTCATTCTGGCCCTCTGTAGCATTGCTTAGTTGACCAGACGTGGAGGCCTACTGACATGCGTTGCAGCAAACTGGGGGCACAGTTAAGCCTCTGTGTCAAACCGATCGTTGAGTCCATGCAAGAAGTTGCTCGTTGATGAGGTTCGTTGATTTAGGGCAGAGCAAATTACAATGACAGCAAGTCATCATTCGTTCCAAGAGTTGAGCTGAGCGCTGATCGATGATCAAGCAGAAAGACTCGAGGAAGACCTAGTCTCCCGTAGGCAGAACTCCGATATTCGAATGTTTTTGAGAATGGGGAGGACGATTCGAATATGGAAGGAAGACCCAACTTCGCGCCACAGGCTTGAAACTGTCTCGGCCTCCGTCCGAATCTCCATTCACGTGCATTTCAATTTCCTCAACTCGCCGTGTTCGCTCGACCTTCTCATTAATATTGGAATTGTCAGCAGGCGCATCTATACGAAACATTGCGAATCTCAAGCTTCACCGTGTGCAATCTCAAGTGAGTTCCCCCGCCCCCAAATCACCCTAACCCACAACATAAGTATTACTGTACTAATACGACCTTAAGTTCGTCACATGTCCCAGGGACAAAAAAAAGTCATCTGCATAAATCGCCATAAATCAAAACAAAATTTCTGAGCAAAAAATTTCGAAAATCAATGAACTTAAGGTCGTAATGTTACAGTACGCCCTGCAATTATTCAGTCTGCGACGCGATCCTCTGGAATCAATGACAATTCAAATAGTTATCAGTGCGTCTTGCATCATTTACTTAATATATACTCATGAGATTGATTCATTGTGATATCATCTCCTGTCAGTCTGTCCTCGGGAGTATCCTCTTCCATAGCGTCCTCTTAATCTTCTACAGTTACTCTGTCCGTGCCTTCTTTGTATCTCCTGGTTTCCCAT
>KV417735.1:76906-102842 GCA_001630335.1 Athelia psychrophila
GCCCCGCGGTCGAGAAGCAACTGGACGACTCCAGCATTGCTATGGTATGATGCAATTTGCAGTGCCGTGCCGCACAGACCTCCTTCAGCGCTCGCATCTACGCCGCGGTCGAGCAGTAACTGGACGACGAATTGAGCAATGCGGCGTGCAGTGCATTGTCGCACAGTCCTCCTTGAGCGTTTACATCTGCCCCGCGGTCAAGGAGCAACTGGACGACTCCAGCACGGCCCTGGTACGATGCAGCCTGCAGCGCATTTCCCCACTCCCCTTCTTGAGCATTGACATCCGCTCCGTGGTCGAGAAGCAATCGAGCAACTGTTTCATGCCCTTGATACGACGCGACTTGCAGTGCATTGCCGTACCTTCCTCCTTGCGCTTGTACATCTGCTCCGCTCGTTAGAAGCTGTTGCACTGTTTCCTCTAGATTGGATAAAGCAGCGTAATATAACGGTGCAGCGATATCTTCAAATCCCTTCCCGTGGCTACTATCATATGACAGCCACCACTGTCTTTCTGGGTTTTCGAGTCGAACCCAATTTCTCAAAGCACCATTGCCTTCGAGTGAGAATAGATTATGTGCCAATATCCATGTGATGAAATCATCGTCGCAGCTCAGTCGCATGTGGGTTATCCAGTATCCAGCTGCGTAAGAAGCCAGTGGGAAAGCCTGGATTATGGATTCGTTGATGGAGTGGAAGCTCCCCATATGAAGCAGATAGACAAGACATGTTTGAGTGATCAGCGAGTGAGCAAGCCTCTCGTGTATGCTGAAATAAGATGCTGCCCCGCCTCTGATACGCTCAGAAACAAGATAGTCCTTAACTGACATATGTGCCAACTTGACAGTTCCTAGATACTGGTTAGCTGACATGTAATCACAGTTGGCACATTCAAAAGTGTACCTTTGAAAATCCTCCTGAAGCCGGAGTAAATATCCGCAGACTCACCATGGACTTCTAAATGTTGTTCATCTACAAACAACCATGCATGCCTGTTATGTGACGCACCTTCGTTGGCAATGATAAAACCAGAGCACACATCCAACATATCTTCTATTCCGAAGTATCGAATATTTGGGTCATAATATGGTAGACCAGGCGATGAGAAATTTGTTGTTATAACTTCCGTGAGTTCTTCGACTGTCAAAGGGCGCCCAGAGAACGCAAGCCACAAGAGAAATCGCTTCAGGTCATGAGGACTAGTGCTGCGTGATAGAATCCGCTCGTATATGCTGTCCAAGTCCTTGGGCAATATTTTCAATTATGCCTCTACGGCCATTGGGCTGCGGCATGCTAACAGCTCTGTAATCTGTAAAGCAACCCATCGGAACCTAGTGACGCGTTAGCATACCCAATGTGGCCATCAAAATTCGCTACCCACATTCCATCTGCGCCTTTAATCAGCACATCTCTCACGCGCGCTATAGTCTGCGCATCCCATCTGACCATTCGAGACAGCATCGCGTCGATGTATTTTTCAATGTCGGCGTGGGTAGATTTACCCATGAGAGGTACGTGAATGATAGTTGTGATAAAATCAAACCGCTCCTTGATATCAGTCTCCGGTCGGCTTGAAATCAGGACACGGCATTTTCCCGCTTTCATTTGCAGAAGCTGCGTAATCCACGCTAGCACCTTATCTCTGTCGGTGCATTCGTCGAGAGCGTCTATGACAATGTACGCGCGCTCGAATCCTTCAATGATTTGCTGGAGAGTCAGCTGAAGGGAAGCAAGCGATGGTTGTTGGTGCCCGCGGCCATACATCTGCACCAGCGGAGCAGGCACTCCACTGCACTGGTCGCAAAATTGCTGAATGAGGGAACGAATGAGTTTGCCGTGCAGGGATAGGTCGCTCTCTGCGCTTCTATTATCGAAAAAGAAATAGGCGCAGGCATATGCATTATTTCCCGAGCAGTGCCGGAGCACTTCTTCGACGGCGGTCGAGCTTAAAGTTGATGCAAGTGTTGTAAGTGACGTATTTTGGGCAACTTAACCCATCTTCGAAACTCACCATATGACTGTTTTTCCGCACCCCGCTGCGTTGCTCTATGATGAGTATTGCGTCTGAAAGCGATGCTTTGCGAGACTCACGAGTTCCGTAAACCCAAAGAGCCGAGTCAGGCGTCTCTTTCCAGTTAACAAACTTCTCTCCTTCGATAAACCAGGAGCCAGTCTCTGCATAACGCTTCTCCCTTGCTGCAAGGTAATTTATAGAGCTGTCCGGGGCAGCCAGCCATGTATAGATCTCTCCGGCTGTTATTATAATACTCGTCAACCCTCATTCAACAGTGGTTGAAGCGCGACACATGATCTTTACCTTGACCTGGATTCATCGGATAGACATTGTTGATGAAGTCGCCATTGCTGATGAAGTCACCATTGACGTTGGTGACAATACCAGACGTGTTCGTTGTGTTGAAGACCTTGGGGTACATCATTACATCAGATTAGTCCCCCATGTCGAAATTGCCAAGCAAGCGCACCAAGCTGGATGACATCGAAGACGGTGGGCCTGAGATCGTCTCAGAGGGAACATCGCTTGGAGGGGTCTAAGTATGCAGAGTGAAACCACAGCATTGAACAGCCCGATATGCACTTGCTATGCACAATGCAATAGTACGCCGCCCGAAACTACCCGCTCGAGTTCGCCCCCTGAGCGCTAATCACATGGTGCTGTTTGCACATGTCTCCAACGTTTTAACGCCCCAACCTCCACCGGTGACCGCCCCCCATACAATGCTCAAGATCCAGTTACTGTAACTACGAACAAGTCGTTTGAAAATACGCCTCAGAGGAATGGGGATCTCCAAGACATAATCTGGAATTTCCGCGTTGATCCTTCCCCACCTGTCCATCATGATCTTCTGAAGTCGGGCCCGGGACACCTGCTGTGGCCACCTATGCCTTCAAATTTTCTCTTACATGCTGTTCATGCTCTACATATATTCTCAGTGCACCGTCCGGTTGTTTGAGTTGCTTCGCGTCATTGGAGCCCCTATATCGCAAAGCAACAACGAGCACTCACTGCAATCAGTGACTCAGTGACTCCCCAGATCGCCCATGAATGTCATTGTTTCGAAGCAATCACCGGAGATGACTCTGATCAGGTGCGTTTCCCTTCGATATAGCTCAAGTAAGGTCTATTTCTGATCAGGTCATGGCATAGCAGTACACATATCCAGTTGCAATCATCCAATGAACGCGAACATTGCAACTTCCATGCATTGGTCGATCGCGCCACGCGTAAAGTGAAAGATGGTGGAATTAGATCTTACCACGCTTCAACATTACGAGGTTCTACGCGTCGTTTTACGCAAGGAAATCTTGATATGATGCACCTGGTCTCATGATCCCTTCGTCAATTCTTCGGCTAGGTGACCACGTCATGGTTATGGTTTGGATTCACCGCAGCCTACTCGTTCAGCGTGAGTTTAATAAAATCTAGAAACTCCACACGTGGCCGGTTGGGACTCAAGCTTAACGTCAAGAGGCCCGATCTTTACGTTAAAGCTATCGTCATATATTCAGGACCTCATGTCTCTATTTCACTTCACTCTGGGCTCATTCAAATCGCATTCCGACTTTCAGGCCCATTTCACAGATGAGATATCGATGACACGCACAGCAGCGTCATTAATATCATGGTGGCCATTCGCCTCCGATATAGCGTCATGGGAGAGTCTACAGCGAACTGCACCAGACGCACCTTATCTCCGCGGCGAACACGAGGATACCGATGGGCGCAGCCTATCAGAACATATCGGCGCTGATCATTGAGCTCAATAGCAAAACTATTGGCGGCCTAGCCAGGACACAGCCCTTCGTGCATACCGTATGTAATGTTAATTGCTGGTGCCGTAAGTCTTATACTGTTCTCACTGGCCTTCACTATCCGTCGCGCACATTCAACCTCACTTTACACATCAAGGTTCAAATTTGCCATGAGGTGCATTTGTGCGCATGACGCTAGAGATTACCAGAGCGCTGGGGCCAACGATGGATCAATGTGCTAATTTCATGACGGCCAGTGATGCAGGATATTGCGTCTGATTTCTTTGGCTACAGCATCGTTGGCATCGAACTTGTCGATGTGACACTCACCTCACCCCCCGAACCGGTGCACATTCTAAGTACCAGCAATTGCGACCACCTGACGTTACTCTCCAGCTCTGAACTCGATTATTTGGTGAAATGATTCGCTACTTCTACGTTGGCAGTCCTCAACATGCCTTGTTTGGGGTACCATGACAAATTTGTGACGAATATTTGGATTCAGTTTCGTTACACGGCCACTGTTTCCGGTGGCAACGCCAGAGCTATGTGAGTTGAGTGATACAGCTCATCGGGTAGAAAACAATTAATAATAGATATATATTTCGCTGGGCGGTTGGCGACGTAGATGCTCCAGCTTCTCTCAAAGCGTCAAAACTGCACCAAAGTTGGGAATCCGCTGTCGTCCCACGGCCTACAGCGAGTGCTTGTGCCACCACGGGCGACGCCCGTGAGCGCATTTACCAATTCTTGACCCTCGGCAACCCCATTGCTGATGTGATGTGAGCCCTAAGACGGTGATGCTATAGCCACGAACCGACGCATCCTTGATCTATCTGGGCTTATGCTTGACACCCCGCATCGTCGAATCCAGTAAGCGCGATACCAGTAATCATTGCAGAATCTATCGGGATCATACATGCCCAGAAAAATTCGAGCCATAACACTTACAGAATCTTGTGTTTCAAGCTCCACCTCCCTATTATCTTATGCTATTGCAGTATTGGCACTTCCAGCTCAGGACCGGTTTGCCTTGCTTGCGTTGTCTTTGCAGCAATTTGGAGTCTATGGCCGTCTCATTACACCCGCGAAAAACTTAATGCCTGTCAATACTGCGGACACAATGCTATGTTATACAGGCGTTCGACTTTGAACCCAGACCCGGGCTGGCTTGATCTCGGGTTCAAATTTTCTCAGATCATATGGCCACCATTATCTTCGGATCTCAGCCAGCTCAGAAGCCATCGGATAGGCCATGTTCGAGATCCTCGGCATCTAGCGCACTAGCTGCTTGAACCTCCGAGTCTCTGAAGCTCCAGGCGGATGTCTTTCTGGGCCTGGCGAAACGACACTGCCAGCGGACACTGAGGGTCGGCTGCCCTGAGCCCTGTTCATTCGGAGCCTAGATCATCTAAATAGAGCGGGGAGATGCGTTCCCGGATGCTTCGAGCCTTGTTCGATTGGCCTGGGCATCCATGCGGAGATGACTCAGATGAGGGGACATCCAAGGACGCCACGGAGAGCAGAGCCCTCGATATAACCCGGACCTGTCCACACTTATAGCTAGCATACCTCCCAAGGACATCCATCCCTCAATCCTTACTCTTCCTTAGACATTGGAGGGCGAGAGCAAGCGATGCGACTCTACGGAGCGCACGATTTTTTTTCTCGAATGATGTCATTTTATCTTTTAATTAAGTTAAGGCGCTTGTGTTCGGCCGTGCGTTTCTGTTCGGCCGCGCGTTTCTGCTTCCGCTCTCAATGGGCGATCTCCTTCGGTCGCAGGGATGCTGGATGCACTCGGTACGCACGTGTATTCGTGTTAAACACGTTGGTCATTAACATGTTCGACGTGCGTATCTGATACATGCATAGCCTTTACTACACAATAGATATTATCCCAGACTTGAGATCAAAAAACCATTTCCAAGTGCCGGGGAAAATATTGACGCGATTATGTTCACAAGCCTTAACTGGGACTCTTGGATCCCTATTAGATTTGCAAATCGCAGGCCCAGCAGACTTCTGATCAGCGCTCATCGAGAACGACAAGGGTGTCGGATATGACGATTGAATGAACTGTTGACGATTGTTTCCCTTGTTATCTCTAGATAAGCACCTCAGCCTCGATGTGGCGTCATTCAAAGCAAGTGCTTTTCCCTGAGGTTTGAGCCATATGAACAGACGCACTAGACCCTGGCCATCGCTGGTAACTACAGCTGTCTATCAGACCCTGGGCGTAAGCTTAAGGAGATAAGATAATTTTGCCGGTACTCGTGCTCACCGGCTAGTTTACGGTCCGCTTTTGCTTGCGCAATATGCCTCGCAAATGATAGGCGCAAGGGTTGGAATTCCCGAAGAGAGGCAAAAGGCAATCGATTCTCTCAGTGGCATGTGGAGCGATTATCTCTTAGCAGTTTGAATCCTGTCAATCGTTGCACTGAGCCGACGACAAATACTGAAAGGAGGTACTTGTCGCGACAATGTAGATCGGTAGACAATGCCGTTCCGTGCCTCGGATCGGGTTTTCATCTCGGGACACTGCCCCGAAGCAGGCAGCCTTCAGGCAACATCGGTATCATGCTTGACGCCCAAAATTCAAACCATTTGGTGTTAGCCAGGTTATCTTGTACGGTGAAAGGTGCGATACAGAAGATGACGCGGCCGGCAAGGTTAATCAGACTTTGATCAGACTGCTGCAAGTCTACCGTCCCTAAAATCCAAACCTCAACCCTGAACTCCTGAACTCCTGAACTCTTGCTCCGGAGAGCTGCGAATCATTAAACTTGCAATGCCCAATGATCGACCCCCGATAGAATAATGCTTCCGAATGACAATCTATGTCAGCCCGAGACCTGTTCCTTGCTGACCCGGTACATCCATGCACAGCTACGGAAGGCATCACTGCCAGGGTCGCACCCAGTAACATGCCGCGCTGAGAAGTGTCTGCGCGGGACAATTACCCATAGGCAACAAGGACCGCGGATGATCAGCGGTCAACAGTCGAACAGATGTAGCCGAAACATATCCTGGTTCCTCGGAGGCCCAGAAGGCCCCCACAGCGATAATTATACAACAAGCACCAACGGCCGTGCGCATGTATCGCAGATGTCCCCGAAACATATTCTAGTTCCTCAGGTCAAACGTCCTTGCAGCGATGCGTCGACCCCAGATGACTGCTGCGAGGAATCTCCGAACAGCGTCCCCCTTGCATGCGGGGTATTAAGGGGTATTAAAACCGTCTAAGAGGCATTGTCGGCAGCGTGTCAGTACATCCGTGGCGCTAGAGTTATAACAAGCGCTCTGGACTCGGATCGAGTATGTAGCTGCGTTGCTTCTAATTCCCGTTTGCAAGGCGAAGAAAGCTCGGAAGAAGCGTGCGCGCAAGGGCAAATTAACCAACCTGACGTGCTCAGTCGCTGCAACCACCTGAAAGTCAAGGACATTCGCGCCCTAAAGATTGGATGGGAATGGTTTTAGGTTAATCAGTGTCCAGCCCTGAGCTAAGGATCGCGTCAGACCTCTTCCAACTCGGCCGAACACGACGAAAATGGCGACGTTGGCCCAAGCCAGAGAATTGGAACGCGTCGCAGATGCGGATACCGGCCACCACAGATTCACATGGGCGGAAGAATGGCTGCCAGATCTTGAATTCTGTGGCACCATGGGCTACGGCCTGTCGTGGTTTCATGATATCCACAAGCCTTCCAGCAGTGTCAGGCGGTGTCCAGTATCAGGCGCAAAGATTTAAGGGTGTCCGCCGGAGTACTGCCGATACGACCAGGAGGTACTCAATTGCAAAGGCTAATTCAATTCAAAGTCCGCGATTTTGACTTGTTGCCTCAAGGCTCAGTCTCGGGAAATCCTGTAGCCCTGTATATATGTGGTCAAGGGGCTTCAAGAATCAAGAGGACCGGTTGATCGGTTCCCAGCCCTGCAGGAACCAAGGCCTAGGATCGCGTCAAGAATGGCGATGGTGAGCCAATCGCATTGTACCTGCGGACCGGCCAGCATTAGCACGACATCAGGCGTATTGACAATTTAGAGGACATGCAATTGCAGGGACGTTCGCGACTGTACCATACTGCGGGTTGGCTAGTTCGCGATTTGGCTGTTTGAGTTTCTAGAAATTAAGAACATGGGTATTAGGCGCAATTGTTTCCCGAGTAGCACCGCGATACCTTGCCAATTGCAAAGGTTAATTGATACAATGCCCGCGAGGTTTTACCTGCCGGCCTCTGGATGTGCCGCAGTCCTGGTTGCTGGACTCAGGTCTTTGGCGGAAGCTGTTCGTCGTCGGAGACGGGGCGTCAGCTGCGCGCGCGAATCACTACAAAAAACGTAAAATTCACAATATATCCGCCCGCCCTGAAACGAGGTCCCGCTCATGAGAGCAGCAGATGGTATCAAACGGCGGGGTCATGATCAGATACGCGGCCAGCGCAGATTATACTTGCTTACTTTCAGGCGCTTTCTCGCGTCAAAGTGTACATCAGCCAGACAGCGATATCAAAGTCAAAGTCAGGAGCAAGGACCGGTGTTGCGATTCAGACTTGGAATGCTATACACGACCGGTCCAAACCGGTACCCTCTTTTCTAAACGCTAGCGTACGTATTGTCGAGATCAAATTCCGTCAGCGAAGTGTTCTGGGCCTTGTTATCTGGGCACTGATTAGTCTTGATTGGTGCCATCTTCGCACTTGCTGCGAGTCGGAGTTCGGCAATCAGTGGATAAGATATAAAGACTTCGCATCGTGTAATAACCCACGGGGAATGAGCGGGCTGCAATGTATTTTAGGTGATTTTAAGCTCGCGAGCGCGATCGCCACCAGTCGCGTCCTGATGGCGGCGAATGACACAATAAGAAGATTTAGCGACCATGTCCGGGGAGGTGGCGGATGGGCAAGTATGGGCAGTGCAAGAAGGATCGAATTGGTAAGTACGAGTAACCGACAGTGACGAGATTAATAAGTATTAAGTGATAGATGATAGCGCTAGGCTTCAAGGCAAGAAAAGTAGTAGGAACGGACGAGGAATAATATGCGAGGTATGAAGGTGATGTTGTCTATAGTGGGCGAATGCAAGATGAGGTCGATGTGCGAGCGAAAGCTGGATGATAATATGTATGTGTACTTTTGACCGACGCGATGCGTCGTCGGTCCACCATGATCCCGGAGAAAAGGAGAAGGAAAATCTGCTGGGCCTATGCGCGCACTGGTTTGCGCATCATAATAGGTGGTGGGGATGACGCATTGTCGCGAGAAGGCTGGGTGCAAATGTTAGTGGTGGCATAGGATGGTTGAGTATGTAGTACTTACTGTGCTCCTGTATGGGGCCATCGGAGGCGTTGGTGTGAAGGACGAAGCACTTTTTGTCAGTGCTTTTGCCAGCTACAGAGGAAAGTAAGTCTTTGTCGCGAAGGAATGAGAGGTATGTGACGTACCTTGGCTTCGCTGGCTGCAGCGCGCGGCGCGTACATTTGCGAGTGCAACGACACATTGTTCATGCTCTTGGCTTGCGGTAGCGCAGAGAGGTTGCCAGAGAGGCTGGGGAGAGCCATCAATCTGTCGGCGGAGACACCCTTGCTTTGCGATGGTCGTGCAGACATTGTGTGATGAAAATGGAGGGAAGGTGACGCGGGCGGATTGGATTGTACAAGGAGAATAGAAGGCAAGTGGACCGCGGAAGAGGTGCTGAGGCTAAGAGCAGAGCGCAGGAACAGATGCTGAGTGGGGATGAAGAAAGTTCAAATCCAGTTTAATCGAAGGGGATTTATACCACATAGAGCATGTGCAGCCGCCGAATGCACGGTATCAGTAACCCCTCACGTTTCGAGAAGGCCACACGCTCGTAATTGGTGAAGCATCATTTACGGAGGGCGTGTTTCTGGATATTACGACGTCGAATCTCCGATGTGCGTCGTGTTCGTAATTGCCAAATTATTTTGTCCGGTTAGCCCGTCTATTCGAAAAGGCAATTCAGCACAAGCCCGGCGGAACCTCTTTTTGTCAAGTCCTCGTTGCTCACGGTACCCTTTACTCTTAACGCAAATGGCTATTGGATGGGACTTGCCGTCGAATAAAGCAATGCGTTTGCAGGCCGCAGTATTTGTGGCACTAGCATGTGCGTGTCGAGATGCCTACACCATTTATCCATCTGGTTACGCATTTGCACCCTGTTTCCCACGAAACACTCTGGTTCCGCGGCGATGTTTCTGCGTTACAGATCTAGTATACATAGTGCGCTTGTGTACCGTTGTAGGTACCTTAGGCTGGCTGGGTACCTGCACGATCACCAGGCCGACTACGTCCACTGCGATCCTCAGGATCCCATGCCTACAATCCGACGATCCCAGATAATGCGCCACAAAGTCAGTTGACAGAGCCTGATATGGTGCAAACTGAATTTTAATGACTCGCACAAGGCTCATGAGGCACTTGAGTGATCCTGAGTGGGTACGCTCTTTCCTCTCGGCTCGAGCTCATGGCTGCAGCACCGACCAACGCAGCACACCCGTCAGGCCCACATGCAGATCACCACTCGACCACCCCGACACTCCCCGACCATGAATTTTGAAAGCCCTTCGCACGGCGGCGGTAGGCTTGCGGTCGAAACATGCATGACAACCTGGTTACCACTGAAGTTTGAGCATGATACATGGCGACTGCGATTCTACGCGACTCTAGACTGTCGGTTCATTATGCCCAAAGGCATCAAGTGAAACGGAAGCAAATCATTTTTTGTTACGCGCTCTGTCCCTATGTACGGGTGGCCAAGCTAGCAGTTGCCATCGGTTTTCGACCCCTTGAGTTTCAGCCTCCGGTGCCGCTCACTAAAGCGATTATACCTTCGCAGGGTCTCCGACGAGACCCGCCGCTCATCAAGGACTACATCGATCCGCTCCGACAGCAACTAAATCAATATCTTATCCTGGCCCTGGCAAGTTCCGACGTCAAGTAATGACGGATTGGCGTTGGATTGGCGGGTGTCTTCCTAAGTTCAGCTTGTTCAGGCCTGTTCAGGCGAGCTTCCCTGCGGCGCGGCATTGACCGACCTTCCACATTGCGGCAATCATTATCGATTCATCAAGCACCGTTATGTGCGCTAGAGACATTGCCCCACCACTCTGCGGTACCGTCACCGTTCCGAGCTTGCAGGACGTCCCATCCCACTTGGGTTATATTCACACTGTCGAGCGTACCGCGCGCATGTGCAATCAACATCTCACACGCGCCACGACAAGCTAAAGGTCAATTATATTAGCCACTGCAACATATTTCACTTGAAGTTGAAAGGCACAGAGACGCATCATGCGCCGATTGATGTATGATGCGCGCCAGCGTAACTGATCCGGCGGCGGCCCGCCCATGACAATTGACGTACCCCAGCCTCTTTCAAGATGCATTCACTCCTATCACACTATCACACCCACGTGCACCCATATGACGGGGAAATGGGCATAACCGCGCATGTACTTACAATGCCAGTGCCACATGACCCTTACCCCGGATTGGCGCTCTGCCACTGAGGTTGCGCTCTATTACCTTTGTAGCATTTTTATGCTTCTCGTCCATGCAAGTAGGCGGGTTTACCATCTACTATTCTGGCAAAATCACTCGTCATCCGCATGGGTGATGAAGCTCGCTGATAGACAGGACATGGAGATCATCCAAAGGAAACGCTTGGGCAACGCACTTCTCAAACGGTTTGTGTTCTTCCCCACAGCTGCAGTGGTCACACGGGCCGTTCAATTATGTATTCTACTAGCACTGGGGCGCATCGACATCGACATCAAAATCAATATTAAAAAGGCACCCCCACTTTATCACTATCACATCATACATCACCACTTCAAGTCTTCAAGTCGTAAGCTGATGGCTTTCTCGGTGTCCAAGTCAGGTCACAAGTGCTGATCTTTTCCCATTCCTGACCGCGGGTGGCCGCCATATACAAGCTTACCTGGCAAATGCTTTGCAAGATTCCGCTCGGCAAATCTGCCCCTCCACACTATCACAACTGCCGCTTCAAGTCAGCTCGGACTGATGCTTTAAAGGTCAGGTGAGTGCCAATCTATTCCCATATTCGATCGTGGCATCTCTTCCGGCCAATACTCAAAGTGACATATCGTGAGCAGCGATCGGCCAGCAGGATCTGGCGTTCAATCGATGTTCATTCGTCGTGTAATATTACAGCCACGACCAACTTGGCATCCCAAACGTTGGTGCGTGGCTTGTTTGTGCTCATTCCGCTCAGCTGACGCGTCTTTACTGCCGCGGACCACGGTTGCCGCTGGGTTCATCGATGACGCTCTCGTGCGAGTAGCCGGCAGGCACAACGGTTGGTTGTCGTTCTGGGGTATGAAATCTGATGAAATATCCAATGCTCATAGCCCAGGTCCTGGTACTCGGACGCGCTCTCAGAAATCTCTCTCCATGTCGTGGTCGGTATATTGATTGCTTCTAATGGCAATTAGGCGCGCAACGGACTCGATGTTGAGCATTCGGAACTTGTGCGGTGGACCGGGATCTTGGTCATCTGCGTCGCCACCTGCTATCTTCACAACCCCGCATGGCCGACGGCCATGTACCAGTAGAACTCGGAGATTGCTTCTTGGCACGCGGAAGAAGCTACATAGTTTATGTCATTGGTCCAGGCATATCAGATAAATGTAATCAGCCTGCGCGTCGCTTGTTGATCTTTGTGAAGAGTCAGTACAAAGGCTGATAGAAATATTTCCGCTCTCTTCACTGTCAAATTGAAAGTGAGGTCTCACGCATGGTCTGGTTCGTGCTGTGCGGGAATGAGAGGCCGTCTCGATGTAGCATCAAAATATGATCATGATTAATCTACTCGGATGCGACACGTCTTTGGTTGCGTTGGTTTGCCACCAGATGGGAACGAGTTTGGCAACTCAACGACTGAGAATAAGCCAATAACACTCCAGTGACATAATGCAGCACTTGGTTTCGTACACTGCAATCTGCCTTTGATCTGAAACGAGCACAGGAAAAGCTACGTGTTGCCTGAACAGGCCCATCATCATTTATTGCAGGTTGCACCGTTGCAGCCCGAATGATATCAATTTTGTCAGGATGCCAACGACGTTTGCGATGAGCGTATTCTTGCCACGTGCGCTTTTTTAACGCGGGAAGCGAGCGTGGCCGTGCAATACCGCACCGGGTGTGAGATCAATGGGGTTATCAATGTGCGCACCGAAACCAAACATGAATATGGCTCATGAAAGGTGACCACTGTCTAGGACGTCGACCATCTAAGCAAGTCGCGGCAAAGCTGCATGTGGGGTTTCGCGTATGCCTTTCACATACTAGCCGACATTCGATGGGGTTGGGAGTTGGTTCACGAATGGCGGTGTATGCCAATCTGCTGCAGCAAATCTCAGGGATGCCTGGTCATGCGAAAATTCGTAAGAAGGATAAAGCATCGTTCCGGAACGGATGAGGCCATGGAAGGAACGGTTGCTAGTAGCGAGCGCCGGCCGTCTGTATTGCTTGTATAGTAGCGTAGGACTACTGCCTACTATCGCCGCCCCGTTACCCTTGGCTTCTTCGGAATGCGCGGTCACGAGAGTGCAACGGGCGCCTCTATTCAACGGCCTGTTTGCCATCGTACGCTGGCAATCGCCGACAAGCCTCTGGCCAATCGATGGTACCATCGACGAGCTCCGTTACTGTATCGATTACTTTATCGATGGGACCAATCAGCTGGTCAGTAGTATCACGTTCGCTGTTGAGGGATATGTTCATCAGCTTCGAACCCGGCAGTCACCCCGGCGGCATAAGCAGGAGGAGAGGCATGGCTCACCGCAATGTCATGGTACCATTCGCAACAGCTGTTGATATCTGATTACTGGGATTCTCTGACGGAGCGGAAAGAGCACTTACAGGCAAAGTCCAACGTAACGCCGAACGGCGTGCCCAATTCGTCGTTGCGGGCATATCGCTTGCCAATTGAAGCATTTGAGTCATCTACGCGAGAAAACACGCCTGCTTGGCGGAGTTTGGTAGCTGTGAACGTCATTGAGAAATCGCGCTGCCTCGTGGCTTAAACATTCGAGGTGGTGACGTACAGACGTTCTTGACTAAGGGGTCGAAATCCTTATTGGCACTCAAAGGCACAATCAAGACTTTCGTTGGGGCCACAAGGGTAGGAAGTGAGAGCACCTGGGAACGATCAGAATACTGTGGGAATAGAACGGTGGCGCCCAGACTTACCCCCCGCTCAACGTCCTGTTCTCTGCTCCAATAACTATGCTCGAGGAGGCAGTAGAAGATACGGCCCAGGCCAAACGATGGCTCAATTACGTTGGGCGTGAATTCTCGAACTAGAAAAGGGTGAGCAAGATAGCAGATAACGAAGCCCAAGGAGATATCATACTAGATTGCTTGAACGTTTTCCGCTCTATCGTCACCATATCTGACGTCAACTTGAACTCTTTCTCCCCTACTTTGATAGTGGTAGCCCTGCACCAAAGAACCTCTTCATGAGCAGAGCTCAAGAGAAAGTTCAAGTCTGAAGACGCACCCTTGGGCCAGTTGAGCCTTAATTGCAAGCAAGTTCTCTTCGCTTTCGTCGTCGATGGCTTTCTGGATCGCGGCGGAGTCTTTGCCAAAGGTCTTGCCAAGGTTCTTTTTGTTGAATTCGGCAACTTCCTTCTCCGTGACAACAGCCTCCTTTAAAGCCTCTCTGACGACCAGCGGATGTCCGGTGCGCTCAGAGTGAACGGTCAAGTCATACGCGGCGCGATCTGCGCAGCCTACGCACTCTGTCCAGCCATAGGAGTTTTGAATCTCAGCATCCCAGCAGTCAGTGGCATAATGGGCCATTTCGTTCGACATGTGCTGCCGGAATCGCAGACGAGCGGGGTCGATACCGACTTTGACCAGGAACAAGTATATGCGAGCGATGAAGTAGCCAAGGGTCTCGTTTGCAACGACTCCCTTCTCGACTGCTTCGCCGATAGTCATCTTGGTGACCTGGGTGCTGCCGGCTGATTGGACGTGGCGGTTCAGAAGAGTGAGGACAACGTCGCGAACTTCGTCGAAACGCTCGTGCTTCTTGTCTTCGGGGTCGACGAAGTGCTCTATCTCGGCCATGGTGAACTCTCTGACACGGAGGAGACCCGCTCGAGGAGAGATTTCGTTACGGAACGACCGTCCAATTTGAGCAGAGGCGAAGGGTACGCGCCCATTGTTGAACTCAAGCAGACGCGAGAAGTTGAGGAAATGGCCCTGCGCAGTTTCGGGGCGGAGATAGCTAGTGAAAAGTCAGACAATAGGAGCATTGTAAGAGATCAGAAGGACGTACCCAGGATGCTGACCAGTAGGGCCGATGCTGCTAGTGAACATCAAGTTGAACTGCTGGGGCTCCCCTACTTCGTTGTCGGTATCGGGATTGTGGATAGTGTATTTGCGACATAACTCGCCAAGTTCTGGGCCAGAGTAGTTGTCGAGCTGCAAAGAGTCAGGATCTCGGACATGGTCATTCACAGTAGACACTCACCTTTGCCAGCGTGGTCTCGTATTCCTTCACTAACGCATCATCGAGCTTAACAGCAGCACTCTTCGCAGCTTTCTTCTTCTTCTTCTTGTCATCCTCTTTAACAGGGAGAGCTGCCAAACCACGCGCCTCTTTATCCCCAGCAAGCCGGGCCTCCAGGACGCCCCCGACCAGGTGGTCGGCACGTAGCACGTCACCAGTTTTTGAGTCTTTCACCATCCAATCCGCAAATCGCGCTACATGACCAGAGGTTTCGAAGACTGGAGCAGGAGTGATACATGTCGTATCCAGCTCAAGCATATTCTCCTGGATGATGAAGTGTTTTCGCCATTCCGCTATGATGTTGGCCTGCAGGGATGATCCAGGGGGGCCATAGTCGTAGAGGCCGGCGACACCTGGTTGGCCTGTTAGCATTCTCAACCATCGCCCAAGTCGATCTTGACTTACCGCCATAGATCTCAAATGCCGGCGCGTAGAAGAATCTGCGGTTCAGCAGAGCTTCCAGACGACTTTTGTCAAACGGGTGTGTAGCTTTGTTGACGGCAGCCATTCTCGTCAGAGTCTGTTCGGGTGTCCGGTGAGACTTGCAAAGGGATGAAGTGTGCAGAGAAGCAGAGAGATATTTACAAGGCCTGGACAACCCAAATCTGACCCACATGCAAGAAATCTGAGAGGCTCGAGTCAGATAACCGTTTCGAGCAATAATGACACGTCTGCCACCAGTTCGGGTTAGGGTTACAACTTTCTAATTTTCATGATCTCTTAAAGTTACAAGTAAAACGCCACATTTTCTAAGGACAGGATGCGAGTAGGCTGATATGGAGATCCTATTTGGAAAAACCACAAGATGTATGGATCGTAAAGTATGGTAAGAAGAGTTTAAGACATAGTATTCGTAGGATAGCAAAGTATCGAGCAAATCTCGAGGCAAATAATCAGCGAAGAGTAAGATAGGTAGGTAGATTTATATATAGTGCGACAAACGCTTCTGCATATATCGAATTAGAACGTATCGATGTATGTACCCCCGGGCCCCAAACAATGTGTCAATTAACCCACAGTCGGTCACCCACTAATCCTCACTTGCCATGCCCCTGCCAACCTCCTCCAGCATCTCCTGATAGTAGCCTTCAGGATCCTTTTTATATTTCCTCCACATCGGTGATGCAGCATTACCACGTGCACTGGCTTCGATGCCATCGCCTGAGAAATTTGAGCTGAACAAGTCCCCGCCCTCCCTCTCGATCTTGTCGCGCTGGTACGCGAACCAGGCAGACACTTGCGTCTTTTTCAAATCGGTCTCGTGTACGAGGACTATGAAACGTGCAGTAGTGGGGTACATGTCCTCCGCGAAAGCTTCTTCGAGGAGACTGATTTGTTCCGGCGTTTTAGTCTGGGCTCGAGGGCGTCCTTCCTCCTTGGCAAGGCGGTTCGCATAGTACCTGGCACCATTCGTTTCTGTCAGTTCAATATATCACTAAGCTCAGATGTGTTCTGGCTACCCACTTTCCAACGTTCTGTGAGCTAACTTCGGGCCCGACGGCACTCAGCTGAATAGCTAGCACAATGGATCGATTCTTTGGTGGCTTCCTTTCATTGAAGATCATCCGTTGGAGGTTCCATTCGCGATCAAGGATAACTTGCTGAGCCGTGTTAAACGTTATTGGCATTGTGCAGACACGTTGGACGAAGGGTGATGGAAGATGCGATGATTCAAACGTTCAAGACGCGTCGCGAGAGTTGGAGCCGTCACACATTAACTCGAGCTCCATTAGCTGAGCCTGAAAAACACAATCATGCACAAACAAATGTATCGGCGCCAAACAATGTTGCCACACACGCGCCCCCACGTCTTCCAATGCGAATATGCCCCTCCAGCAGGGCATATGAAGCTCAGCACTCATTTATCATGCTTATTTAGCCACCAGCAAAGACGATGAAGTAGTCAAATGCAATCGATCGTGGGTCTGAGATTTATGTCGCATCGTGAAAAGGATCCGAAATACCAGTGAGATCCGCCTCGACCATGTTGTATATTGTGCGTACTACGTCAGATACCGCGACTGTGTTGATATATAATATGCGAAGGAAGAGTGCATGCTTGTCCGATGAGTGATAGGGTTCCAAATTGCAGGTATGTGCCGAACAAATAGAAATCACACCGCGAGCGCCTCCACCATCTTGGAAGAGCCCTGCGTCACCCACTCCGCAGGGGTGACATGATCTTTATTCTCGCGCTGGCTCGCAAATATCAGGTTATTCCGCGAGGAGAAAGCCCAAATAGCGATTTTTGGCGCCGGCACTGCTGTCACTGCACGCAATTCGTTGCCTATAAAAGCGGCTATGAGTGACTGGTAGGTGGGGTCCATAGAAGAAGACGCACGAATGATGTTGTTTGTGAAGTGATCCATGTTCTATTAATGGTCAGTCATCGGTACCTGCAACCGTGCAAGAGGCACTCACGAGATCATTCTTGTCATAACCTGCGTCAAGACACACGTTAGTCGGGGTGCGGTTGATACACTACATGCAATGCTTACCAAAAGGATCTGAAAAGAAGACTTGTCAGATAGTACGAGGGCATACTATTAGGGTGGGGCTTACTTTCGATCTCTTCTCCGGCCACCAGGAAACCGTAAAAGATAAAGGCCTGGACACTCTGAGAAAACAAAGTTTCAAGTATAGTCATATAAAAGACTCACCAGAATGACGGTAGCAGGGATGGTAAGCCACCCCATAGCATCCCATATCTGCAAGGGCTAAGCGAGAATAGTCGCGGTTTAGTAGCTGATGCACACTTGGAACAAATACAACAAGTGCTCACCAGAGCAAGGCAGTAAATGGTGGTGACCACCCATAAGTGGACGGAATATCTAGCGCAATGT
The DNA here is from genome assembly GCA_001630335.1 of Athelia psychrophila. Classification (NCBI taxonomy): domain Eukaryota; kingdom Fungi; phylum Basidiomycota; class Agaricomycetes; order Atheliales; family Atheliaceae; genus Athelia; species Athelia psychrophila. The sequence goes on from KV417735.1 coordinate 95,079, forward strand.
TAAGATGATAGTTCATATAATAGGCAACGCCAATGACTTACGAGAAAGGAATCGGTGTGGTAAGGATTCTTTCCAGCCCAGTCAGAGCGTCGACCAGCTGATCGAGGGCCGCCAACATTGCGCCTGCAGAGTTTTTGTCAATACCAAGCGAAGAACATGCAGCGGGTTCGACCCACTAGAGGTAGGATTTTCGAGCACCTTTCGCTCCTGCAACGCTCCTATGTATGAACCCTACACAACAACTTATCAGTAGTCATTCATTCAACGTTCAACGTTCAACCTTCATGCATGGCACTCACCAGATACAACGAAATCTCCAACGGTACATTCTCCGACGAGTTGGCTATCCTAGCCCGCATCCTCGCGGCCTTCTTGCCCTTGACGCGCAGGTTCTTTCTTGACATGCAGTGGATAAAAAGCGAGAACGGGAACAAGTCGAACAGGTGATATTTCGGCGGCATACGTGCAGGTAACAGAAAGTCGTCGTCGTCGTCTTCGCCAATGGTTTGATTACTAGTGCCAGTGCCCGCTCGACGGGGCATGCCCGCGGCCCTTGGTGATGGGGGTACCGTTCCTCTCCTGGCTGGCACGAAGTGCGTCTTCTCCTGGGGCGCCGTGACTGGCAGCAGGGCGGCAGTGGGCGTCCTCTTTGTTATCCCGGCGATGGGTGATGCAAAACGCGTGAGTTTGGGAGAGGAGGGAGGGGTTGATATATATGCGCCGTTTGAGGAATTGCTATTCGCAGTACCGGAACGCTGCGGGGCATCGCCTGAGGTTTCTTCTACGCTCGGTATAGAATTAGGCAGCGCGTAAGTCGGGAGAAATTTGACCAGATGATACAAGTCATCGCTGGAAGCGAAGCATATGAGCGATGCGATAAGGTTGGCAGAACTGACTTTGACATACTAGTATATCCCATCTTCACCGCGCAGATAGTGCTTTACTGCCACAGCGAAGGCCTCGAGTAGATTGATTGCAGTCTTCTTCTCAATCAGAACGCGCGCTTTATTCTCCTCTTTTTCTGCAGGGCTTGGAGGGTCAATGGGGCGCATATGACATACAGGCGTTATGTCAATGAGGTGCATCTCTGATACAGGCGTTATGTCATCAGCACTGGAGGTATCTTTATGTGGCCTGCGCTCACCTGGGACGTTGAACCAAACAATGCGTGCAAAGGTCCGACTTCCCAATAGGATCTGCGACCAGTACCTTCTGCCCTCATTATATCGTTCAAAACTAGACGTGGTCCGATACGAAATGACGAAACCGAGAACAGTTCCAATCCTGCATGGGCCAATTAGCTTGTGAATAGAGAAGTCACATGAGCAGAAACTTACACTGTTAGCAGCGTCGACTGCATCGTAAATGCATGATGGCGGTGGTTGATCACTGATACTACTGTGGCCCATGCTGCGTAGAACAAAAGAATGTGCCTTTCAGCCAGTTATAAGTCCCAGCACCGCAGTAGTACTTCAAAAGGGACCCACCAACAACGGAATAGCGCCGTTGCAAGCAATGCGTTGATGGCATTCTTCCACCAATCTTGTGGTTTTGGAGCAAAAGGATCAGGGAATCGAGAGGCAGTTGTCGTCCTCTGCGAATCAGCGTCGGATTCGACCATGTGGTTAGAGGAGAAATGGGGAAGAAGGTTGTTGTGTGCAGTCCCTTGGACATGCCTGCTGTTATATTCTTTCTCTTGATCGCCCAGGCCGCACCACAAACACGACCCAGCGTTCAGCCCCCAGCCTAGCCGATAGCTTGCGGTCTCGGCCGTTCAAATGCCTCAAGGAACCCGGGCGTTGATGGAGACTCAGAGTTGACCGTTTCCAAAGGCGATAGCTGGTCGAGGAAGTGGTATGTGCAGATGTGCACTCGATCCTCGCCCAAGCCACCAAAAAGCCCTTCGGATTGCAATTTGGGCCCGATCTTGAACATTCAAGGTTCGTCACAGGTCAACGCTCGATTTGAACCCTCTGATTCTGAACATGTCAGTGACCTCGGTTACACGGAATCGGCCTGAACCTAAAGTCGCATTGGTTTGCATAGGCCGCATCAGCAAAAGTGGCCAAACCTTAGGAGTGCTGGCAGCTGGCGCATGTGCCACGTAAGGCCCCTGAGAGGATGGTGGCGGCTTGCAAAGTATAACCTTACAAGGAATGTAGCAGGGTAGTGGCAGTTTTATAAGGTGTGTGTGAGGGTGGTGGCGAGTATATGAGGTGTGTGGGACGCCGGTGGCGAGTATAAGTACAAGGAGTGCACCAGCATGCAGTGCAAATTTCAAAAGCCTAGCAGCACAAGGTTTGGCGCGGTCACGTTGTCTAATTGACTTCGCCGCGTCATCGGTTGTTCTTCACTTCCACTTGCCTTTGTGCTCCAAGTAGTATACGGACTCTGCTTGCTCTGCTCTTATTTATAATTCGACACACACTGGCAGAACTTGAAAAGCTTTACACGACAATACCCCTCTTTCAATTGCTTCCGTACCACAACCAGTCATCTCCTTCCTACATTCGTCCCCTCGCTGTCCTACGAGTCCCTCCCCGACGTGCCCTTTCCCGCGACATGCAAACCCTCTCTCAGCATCATCTCTATCGAGGCGTCCTTTCTCTTGACGCGTCCTGACTCCTATTTCTCACTGTATCCCACCTCCCTTCGCGTCTCCCTGCTCCTTCGACGCATAGCCTCCTACGAAGCGATCCATGCGACAACTATATCCCATCGCTCGAGTAACGTGTCTCGTGCCCATTGTGTTCCGCTCCCATATCACTCATAAGTGCGCGTCCCTCCCCCCTGACACCCGCATCAAGCGGTCGCCTATTCCCCTTTCCATACTCCACATTAGCAGCTACGCATACCGGAACACGCAACATGTGTGCAGCAACGAGCTTACTGATCCAGAGACGCGACAATTTGAGCATTCGCAAGTATTAAAGTAAGTCCCCTGCCCCTTCATCCGGATCCCAAATGACTTGCCTCAGTTACTGGTCCGTCTACGGAATCGGGGCAATGGGATATTGTTTGATAAATATTCTACCTATGCATTACCATCTTCCAATATTTAATGGCAGGCTATTTCAGTGCATTCATCGCAGGTCGACTTTCTCAAGCACCGGTTCTGTGGGTTGGTGGCTTCTCTTCGCTTTGCGCCATCTAACTGATTGTATGGTACTGCAGTCTCGCTCAAGTGGATCCCCACGATGAAAAGGAATACCAACGAGATCCGCATCAACCATGTTGTATATATAATATTGTGCGTACTATGTCAGATACCACGATTATGTTAGTATATAATATGCAAAGGAAGAGTGCGTGCTTGTCAGATGAATGAGAGGCTTCTAAAGTTCTAAGTTACACGTATGTTCCGAAAAATTAACTCCAAACAGATATCACGCCGCCAGTGCCTCCACCATCTTGGAAGAACCCTGCTTCACCCACTCCGCCGGGGTGACATGATCTTTGTTCTCGCGCTGGCTCGCAAATATCAGGTCATTCAGTGGGGTGAAAGCCCAAATAGCGATGTTTGGCGCCGGCACTGCCGTCACTGCACGCAATTCGTTGCCTATAAAAGCGGCCATGAGTGACTGATAGGCAGGATCCATAAAAGAAAACGCACGAATGATGTTGTTTGTAAAGTGATCCATGTTCTATTAATGGTCAGTCATCGGTGCCAGCAACCGTGCAAGAGGCACTCACGAGATCATTCTTGTCATAACCTGCAAGACACATGTTAGTCGGGGTGTGGTTGATACACTACATGCAATGCTTACCAAAAGGATCTGAAAAGAGGACTTGTTAGATAAACCGAGGGCATACTATTAGGATGGGGCTTACTTTCGATCTCTTCCCCGGCTACCAGGAAACCGAAAAAGATGAAGGCCTGGACACTTTTAGCAAATAAAGTTTTTTTAAAGTACATATATAATACTCACCAGAATGACGGTAGCAGGAATCGTAAGCCACTTCAAGGTAGCCCATATCTGCAAGGGCTAGCGAGAACAATCACAGTTTAGTGGCTGATGCAAACTTGAGACAAGTATGACAAATGGTCACCAGAGCAAGACAGTAAATGGTGGTGACCACCCATAAGTGGACGGAATATCTAGCGCAATGTCAAGATGATAGTTCATATAATGGGCAATGCAAATGACTTACGAGAAAGGAATCGGTGTGGTAAGGATTCTTTCCAGTCCAGTCAGAGCGTCGACCAGTTGATTGAGGGCCGCCAATATTGCGTCTACAAAGTTCTTGTCAAAATCAAAGGATGAACATGCAGCCGGTTAGACCCACTAGAGGTAGGTGCATCGAGCACCTTTCGCTCCTGCAACGCTCCTATGTATGAGCCCTACACAACAACCTATCAGCAGCCATCCATTCAACGTCCAACATCAATGCATGACACTCACCAGGTACAACGAAATCTCCAACGGCAGATTCTCGGACGAGTTGGCCATCCTAGCCCGCTTCCTCGCAGCCTTCTTGCCCTTCACGTGCTTGCTATCTCTTGACATGCAGTGGATGAAAAGGGAGAACGGGAACAAGTCAAACAAGTGATATTTCGGCGGCATACGTGCAGGGAGCAGGAAGTCGTCGTCGTCGTCGTCGTCGTCATCTTTGCCAATGGTTTGATCACTAGTACTGGCTGGTCGACGGGGCATGCCTGCGGCCCTCGGTGACGGGGGTATCGTTCCCCTCCTGGCTGGCACGAAGTGCGTCTTCTCCTGGGGCGCCGTGACTGGCAGCGGAAGGGCGGGGGGCACCCTCTTTGTTATCCCAGCGATAGGCGATGCAAAACGCGCGAGGGCGGGAGAGTGGGGAGGGGATGATGTATATGCGCCGTTTGCGGAATTGCTGTTCGCATTACTGGTGCGCTGCAGAGTATCGCCTGAGGTTTCTTCTACGCTCGGTAGGGAATTAGGCAGCGCGTAAGCGGGGAGAAATTTGACTAGATGGTACAAGTCACGGCTGGACGTGAATCACATGAGCGCCGTGATAAGTTATGCGAAACTAAATTCGACATACTAGTATATCCCATCTTCGCCGCGTAGATAGTGCTTTACTGCCACAGCGAAGGCTTCGAGCAGATTGATTGCAGTCTTCTTCTCGATCAGAACGCGCGCTTTGTTCTCCTCTTTGTCTGTCGGGCCAGTGGGATACACATCTGGTATAGGCGTTATGATGTTAGCGCTGGAGAGGTACCTTTATTGGAGCCTGTGCTCACCTGGGACGTTGAACCAAACAATGCGCGCAAAGGTCCGACTTCCCAATAGTATCTGCGACCAGTACCTTCTGCCCTCGTTATATCGTTCAAAACTGGACGTGGTCCGATACGAAATGACGAAACCGAGAACAGTTCCAATCCTGCATGGGTCATTTTTAGCTTGTGAATTAGAGAGGTCACACGAGCAGAAACGTACACTGTTAACAGCGTCGGCTGTATCGTAAATGCATGATGGTGGTGATTGATTACTGATACTACTGTGGCCCATGCTGCGTAGAACATAAGAATGTGCCTTTCAGCCAGCCGTAAGTGTCTAGTCCCAGCACCATACTAGCACTTCAAGGGACCCACCAACAACGGAATAGCGCCGTTGCAAGCAATGCGTTGGTGGCATTCTTCCACCAGTCGTGCGGCTTTGGAGCAAAGGGGTCGGGGAATCGAGAGACGTTTGCCGTTCTCTGCGAATCAGCGTCAGATTCGACCATGGGTGTCAGAGGAGAAATGGTGAAGAAGGCCGTTGTATACTCACGATTACCGGCGATACGTTGGGCATGCCTGCCATTATGTTACTACTGTTTGAAACGTTGATCGCCCAGGCCACACCAACGGTGACCACAAGCACGACCCAACGTTCAGCCTATAGCTGACGGTCTTCAAGGCGACCGTGCGTTCAAAAGCCTCAAGCGAACCGGCGTCAGAGAACCGGGCGCCAGGAGAGACTCAGAGTTGGCCGTTTCCAACGGCGATAGCTGGTCGAGGAACTGATATGTGCAGAGGTGCACTCGATTCTCGAGCGGGATCGTCGGGAGAGAAAGACAAGGGATTGTATCGCTACATGTGATGCTATCGCAATATGATGCCAATGAATCAATCATCCTCAGACATGCAACGCGCTGCTATTTCGGGTGTGTCAGGGGTGGTCAAGCGCGGAGACAGGGGCTATCCTTTGACTCCGAGTAAATAAGTTATACTCTCGGAGTCTGATCCAGCAAGTCTTTTGCCGCCACCAGCGGATTGTTCTTCTGGACGCGCAAAATACTGAGGATTATGTTGGTATGACTTTCGATATACAGGCCCAAGTAATGTCAGATATCCCTGGGGGCCCCAGATCTTCAAGTTATCCTCCACCGTTTCCCCCAGTTGGATACTCTGCCGCAAATACAGTGAATGCTGCTTTAAATGGGCAAAAGGCTGCTCGAGCGGATGCACTGTCGTAGTAAATATAAGAATGGCATAGTTTACAATACATACAGGTTACGTGCGGTGGTGGTGGTGGTACATGAGGATGAAATCAAACATGAAGAATGTTCGTGAAAGTTATTCGAAAGTCAAGCATGGTCGCGGTCGGGGCGGGGAATATCTGGGATTAACTGATGTGTGTACGAGCCCATATGTTGAAGAGCCGCGGTGATCTCTGGCGACCCTCTTTTCATCCATGCATCTGGCGAGACTTTCTCGGCTTCTTGTTTTTCCGTTCCCAGATCGTGGGGAGTGAAAATATAGTTGTTTTCCGGAAGGAAAGCCCAAATGGACGGTTTGGGAGCAGGTGCTGATGTCAGAGCACGAAGCTCGTGGCCTTTGGAATGATTTTTCAGTATGAGATGGCAGCGGCCTGCAAGAAAAAAGGCAACTAACGAATAACGACGCGCGTAAAATGATCCATATCCTGTGGGAAACCGTTAGCATTAAAATCAACAACATACTAAAGATATACGACGCACAAGATCATTCTTATCGTACCCTGCACCGCGGAAATACGTCAGAGTCCATGATCACTGATGCTTGTCAACACATACCGAAAGGATCTGAATGAAGATGCTCAGTCAAAGCGCCCCATTCCATTCATTGCGAGCTCACGTACTTTCAATTTCTTCACCGGCGACAAGGAAACCAAAGAATATGAAGCTCTGCCGGGCGGAAGCAGGTTTTAATGCTGGCCACATTTTGGAAGCCAATCTACTCACAACTACAATCGTCGCCGGAATGGTGAGCCATCCCAATGACAGCCAGAGCTGTACCGGCTAGATAAACAAGGCATTAGAGCAGCAAATTTGACCAAAATTATAAGTGCGTACTAGAGCAAGGCAGTAGATCATGGTGACCGTCCAGAGGTGAATTGAATATCTACAAGCGATGCGATGCGACTTTAGGCATGTCTTGCATCGGGGAAGATACGTTAGGATACATACGAAACTGGTATCGGAGTGGTGAGGATGCGTTCCAAGCCAGTCAACGAGTCCACTAGCTGGTTAAGCGCGGCCACCGGCGCATCTAAAATCACAGAGGTCAGATAACTCAAAATCACAAAAATTAAACGAACATACTGGTAGTGGGAACATCTATAATCTTCTTTAACTGTAAATCAGCGACGTACGAGCTCTGCAAGCCAATTTGAGTCAGGCATCAGAGCGATAGAAGAAACCAACGGACAAGATAAAACGAGATCTCCAAGGGCAGGTTGTGCGACACTGTGCTTGGGTTGTGGCGCGTGATAGATCTCATCCGCGCCGCCTTCCGTCCCTGCATCTTCCTCCCTGCCCGTGTCA